>CATIWO010187265.1:0-30419 GCA_949673435.1 Macaranga tanarius
ATGGACAGTATTAATTTGATGTTATGTTATAAGCCTTAATGCATAATTTCACCTCTAAAGTTTATTAAATTGTTCAGTTTCATCCTCTAAATTATGCATTTAAGCCTTTATAAGTGAGGTGGATTTTTTTTTTTTAAAAAAGATGAATTATAGAAAAATCACCTAATTGATGCCAATTCTTGAGTGACAGCTGCATTAGCACTTCCCAAACTAACATTAATATATATATAAAATCAGGAAAGACCTCTGGCCAGCTTCTTCATGCACCTTGTTATTCATTCGTTAGGTATGTTATAAGAAATGAAAATTTGCTTCAGCTCAATTATGTTATCTTAAATTTTTAGGGAGAAAAAAATTTAAATTTAATTTACTATTCTCCTCTATTAAAAAAATTAATTTAAAAATTAATTTAAAAAGTTATTATAAACATTCAATCGTCTGACCTTTTCTGTTTTTTATTAAAAAATTTCTAACTAAATATTTTAATTGTCTAATCTGTATTAAAAAAATTAACAAAAAACCAAATTAGAAGAAATTATAATCATTTTTTTCCAATACAAAAGCAAAGCTGAATTTCCCTTTCAAGAAAAATAATAATAATAAAAGAACTGCTCGTGTGATTGTGATTGGGCAGCGTAACAACTGGCAAATCCAGGAGTGGGGATCCACGTCAGAATCTACAGTTTGACTCCTCTATAAATCAATCAATCCTCGTCATCACACCTCACACCTGGGCCCAATCAAACAAAAATTCCACCTACAAAATACCTCCTCGCGAAACACCAGATCACCACACCACCGCTCTCTCAACTCCGCTTCCAAAAAAAAAAAGAAAATCGTAACCGGCACTTCTCAGTTCCCGGTAACTTCCCGTTACAATTCTATAACCCTTCCTCCTTCAATCCCCCGTCTCCAAGCATATATATATATATATATAACGTCTCTTCTACACAAGCAACTCTCTCCGTCGGTGCTCAAGCCCTTACCGAAATGGGCATCGAAGATCTTGAAGAAGCCGTCGCACACGGCGGCGATCAATCCTCCAATTCTCTCCTCGCCAACACCCGCTGCTGCTTCTGCTTCCCTTGCTTCTCCTCCCGCGGATCCTCCACCGTCGGATTAGCATGGTGGGAGCGAATCCGATCATCCTCATCATCTAAAGGCCACGCGACGGCGGCGGCGGAAGACAGTAGTAATGGAAGTGACAAGTGGTGGAGTAGAGGCGTTAGGGCGTTTATGAAGATTCGAGAGTGGTCTGAGATCGTTGCCGGTCCTAAGTGGAAAACTTTCATCAGAAGATTCAATAACAGACACAGAGGCAGCGGTAACAGTAACGGCAACCGCCATCACGGTAAATTCCAGTATGATCCTTTGAGTTACTCTTTGAATTTCGACGATGGACAGAACGGTAATTTCGACGACGAGTGTTATGATGATTTTGGCGGTTTTCGCGATTTCTCCTCCCGCTACGCTTCTGTTTCGGCCTCCGGTAAGCCGCTTGCTATGGCCGTTCCCATCCGTGAAAATGACGTGGCGGTGGTTTCGTGACGGCTATAACAGAGATTATTATTAAAAAAAGAAAAAGGAGAAACTGGAAAGTTGCGCCGTGGAAGCTACTGTGCGCCGGTATGCGTTTGGTAAATAGCTGGAGTGTTGACTTGATGACGCAACAGGGCGCCGCCTTTTTGTGAATTTTTTATTTGCTTAATTATAATAAAAAAATACATATATATATATATATATTTCAATTATTTTTGGCCGGTTGTTAGATTTTTTTTTTTTCCTGTGTGTGTTTGATTTGGGTTTATGACTAGACATTAGCGTGTAAAGGGGGTGTTATATAATATAATCATTATTTTTAATGTTATTATTGTAGTTTGGTTGGTTGGCCCTCTAAGAATAATGGGGTAGGACTTAGGAGTAGGATACAGTGATGAATTTTGTATACAATGGATTATATTAGATTGTTTTTTAGTGGAAATGGTCAAATTAGTTTCTTCTCAAAGTGAACAAAGGTGTTTTTTTTTTCCCTTGATGATATGATTAACTATTAGTATCTTAGCTTCATCAATAGTTTAATTAGGATAAGCATTCAATTTTATTTTTTATTTTATGTTTACTTTAATTTTTTTTAATCTATTCCATTCAATTATATTAAAAATTTAATTAGTTATCATAGACCGTTGTTTTAGTTATTTTAAATGATCTAAATATTGTTTAAAAAAATGATCTAAATATTAAATATTAATGGATTGCCATGCCCATCGTATGGTTTCATTATATCATTGCACCTCAATAAAAAAGATGATAGCATGATGTAAATTCTACATCTCATAATATCCTTGAATATCCTCGACTTCTTGAGCAATCTTGAACATTTTTATACTAGTTACACTCCTTGCCCTACAAAAGTAGGAACAATTAATTCACCATGGATACAATTAATCACTGAGCCCCTTTTGTTGTATCCTCTGTGCATGATTCGCTACACTTCATTATGTTTTTGCTGTTTGTGGATTTTATGTTCAGCAAAATGTCACCAACAATCCATGGAAAACTTAAGCAACTCACGCCTTCTTGAAAATAAGTTGGATGGTAAGTAACATGATACCATGCTGAGGCTAGGCGTCGATGTTCTTTTGCCTCGCAGCTGCTCTCAAACCATTCTTTAGCCTCCTTCTGCAGGCTCTTCACCGATATAAGAATTCGGTCCTTTGTGTCTCCATATCTCCTGTTGTCCCGCTGCAGATACATTGCCTTATTTCGTAGATTCCCTGTTAGTATCTCATCCTCAGCATTTGCTTCGTAATAATCCATTAAACCGCTTAGTTTCTCCACATACATGTCTTTGTGACTTAAAGCAATGTCAATGAAGTCTTTGAATCCCTCCACTTCAAGATCGTGGTCATATGTTGCTTCCCCCATCTTTTCTGTCCAAGCAAACTTTGGACTTTCCTGTCCATTTGAACCAAGGATACCTCTGTACAGTTTTCCCAATACTCCATTGGATATGTACATCTTTTTTTCTGTTCTTTCCATGAAATCTGGGAACTCCTTTGGTTTCAAAGCCCTAGACATCTCAGCTGGCGCACCAGTTTTTGCAAAGTCAACTGCCATGGAATGGAGTGCTGCCAACTGCAGACATTTTCTGCTTCGGGCTTTATCTGGCTCCCGATCAGCATGAACTAAATGTGCAGTGGAGATGGCACCCAAAGTGTCATTGATCATGTAATCAACGAAAAACTTTTGAATTTCCTGGTAAATTGAATGAAACAGGGGTTGGAAAACATGATTAGTAAGTAGATATAATGGAGGTACACTTTTAGTTCCATTGTAATATCAGCTTATGTTACCTCCAACGTCACGTTGTGATCCATTATTCGAGGTCTCCGTCCTTGGTAATCCATTGGGCTCTCAGTTTCACTTGGGATGAGACCTTCGTCCCAGCTTATGAAAAATTGGTCACCATCAAGATCACCACCGGAGCATTCATTTGGATGAGGCCTGCAGATAAAATTTCTTAGCAATCCTGATCATCCTCTATTGTTACAAATTAGTCATTAAACATCCATATGCTAATATTTCACCCTATTACTTCATGTTTTCATTCAGTGTAGGCAACACTAAGGAAATTATTGCATGGAATGAAATACTCAAATTGTTCACAAGTAAGCAGCTAACTTCATTGCAGCTCAAAAAGGAAAAAAAAAAAAAGCAGTGAACTTCATTGGAGAGATATATGTGTTTTCAAAGGATCATATATTAAGTTGGAATACCCTTTTACAGCATCAAATTGGGAAATTTATCAAAAAGGAAAAATAATTGTGATTGACGTTAGCTTATTTTGTAACGATATTACCAGATGCTAAAGGAAATTTTCGAAAAGGAGAGAAAATTTCAGAGGGGCTATAACATGAATTTCCTTCCTCCATTATGTTCAACTTGGGTGCTTATAACAGGAAAAAAACTGTTAAGAATATAGTCATTTTTCACATGTAAAGATGTGCGTGCACAGTCATTGATCACAGGCATCAACTTGGTCATAGACATCAAATATTCTAATATGATATCATTAAACAGTAGTTTTCATGATGGCATCAAATATTTCAGATGCTCATACCTTTAAACAAAATACTGTGCTGGAAAAAGAAATTAACTAGGCCCAGAAAACCAAGTCCAGAAATGTTAATAAGATATAATCATACCTTTCTCCTTTCCGAGGGAAAAGAATGCAATCAAATAAACCCTTCTCTTCTAGTTCAGCTTCATACACCGCTTCAAGAACTCTGACATCTCCAGGGTGAAGACAAGGATTTTTGGTCACAATCACCTTCCCTGTTACTACTGCTGTTTTTTCATCTACCTTCCGAAAGAAGCTCTGATCTGCACTTTGCAGCTCTGCTTTAGTCATAGTTATGCGGACATAAACTTGGCCATAATCTAGAATTCCAGTTTCATCCAAGCAACCAATAAGGATACGGCCTCTTGGGACAAATATACGGCACCTAGTTCTTAAGTCCAACAACAAGTTTTCATGATAAGCTTGAAGCATCATTGAGAGGTAAGGTTCCACATTGGGCTCGTAACCTTGAAGCAACATCTTTACAAGGATGTTCTTGGAATTAGCCCAAGCCAAATTCTCTAAGACATTCAGAGCCGCCTCTCTGCTACTCAGCATTCTGCAAAGCATCTGCAATTGTTGCTGTAGCAAACCATCAAATGCTTCATCTTTCACTCCCAAGGTAGTCAACAGTGTTACAATCTCTCGATTCAAATAGCAAGGCATTGATTCAGTCCATTTAGTGACATTAAGCATCCTGTTTTCTGATTCAAATTTAAGCATGCTACCACGCAGAGATAGCTTCCTGAAGGAATTGCGGTCAACAGCAATCACACCTTTATAGCCACCATATCGAATTTGAAATGCTGATGGAGTTTGATTCAACCCACATTTTTGGGCAACCTGCCTAGCAAAAGAAAGAGAAATTTTCCCAATACCATCTGAGAAGCAGTAGTCAATGCCATCAGAAGTGACTTCAATGTCGGGAATAATCTCTATGTCTTGTTGGGGAACAATAAAAGTTTGCCTTGAAGAACTGAACAATTGACCCATCCTTGCAGCACATTTGGAAATACTGCGGATCTTATTAAAGCAACCCATCCATTCTCTAATATCTTCTGCCTTCACTTTGTCATTTGAAGCAAACATCCAAACAGAATTTGATCGCAATTGACTAGCCGAGAAAGCTAGAAATTCAAACTTTTTAGCTCCAATCACAATCCCATTTCGAAGAATAGACAATATCCTATGATATATTCCAGTTCTAAAAGGTTTTGCAAAAATGCCTTGCTGGATACTTGTGGAAATGGCATTTGCAGGAAGCTTACTCCAATCTTCTTCAACAAAAGTGACCCTCATAAAGTCTGAAGCATATGATGCAAAGTTTCTAATGACATAGTTTGAAGATTCAAGCTCAGGACCTAAGCAATAAATCTTTGATGGTGTAATTAACGCCCTATGACAACTCATTATATTATGACCTGTTGAGCTTATGCTTGATGACGATCTAGGTCTTTTAAGGTTCCTTCCTGGAACAAGCAATTGTTTCTTTATAAAATTCAGAGGATCGTAACAAGTGAATGGCGACTTGTGCAACTTTTGAAGAATCATTGTAGCAGTATCTATGGCCAGACCACCAAGAGTTTCAATGAGATCAGCATCTACAGAAGCAAGACTAATTTTTTGATTATGAACAAGAGAAATCAATTGGAAAAGGATCTCATAGGCCAACTTAGAATCAGATTCACATTTGACAACAGGAACTGTTTCAGATGTAGAACCCCATTCTTCCCCGTCCTCTAAAATTACATCTGTCCTATCTTCAGCATAATATGGGAAACTTTTAAGAATATGTGAAGCATCTAATCCTTCTTCAATTACCCAACAAAATGAAGTTGATTGTCCAATTGATTTCACAGAAGAAAAGTCTGTAGTGCGAACCCATATAAAATCAAAATCTTCCTTGCACATATGGTACCTATCAGCACTAAATTTTGAAGCTATATCAGGTCCAGATATTTTTTGATATATCTTTGGCCCATACTTGACCTGAAAATGTGAAAGTCAGGGTCAAATCTCACCCAGAAAACACATAAATTTATTAGCCAGAATAGTTGTCTGTAACTTGAATCTGAAAGCAGAAACCAATAAAAAACTAGTAAAACCACAGCAAATAAGGTTCATCCCAGCAACATCAAATCAAAGATATCTCCCACTGTCCCCCTCTTTAACAACCCGAAACCAGCAGTGGTAGAATTCAATATCAGGTAACTTATTTCCTTGGAAAGTTTCAATCCAGCTCTACCATAAAGGTAACAAATAACCTCAGCAATATGATTTGGCAGTATATTATGGAAATTTGAGGTTAAATTGAGTTACCATATTAAATTAACAGACCTAGTAAGCATAATAAATAATAATACTAAGTACTCCATAGGAACGCCACATGCTCCATCTTATTTAAACCTACCAAATCATTTTAATATCTCCATGCACTCTACAAGTCCACCCTATATTTCTTGTTTTCTAAAGTTTCTATGCTTGTTATTTCATATGCAATACAGTGTCCAACTTTATTGATCATTATATCATGTTACCAAACTAAACAATGAAGATTTTACTGCTTGCTGAATACCATCACAGGCCGCTCCATTCTCCCATCTGAACGAATCCACATGTTTCATTAAAGCACATTATGGCACTCCACAATCCACATACAAATGCCAAGGCAAAATCTCTGAATGCGTTGAACCTATTATACCTAAATCAGTTAAATGGTGCCTGTACAGAAAGATTTGTCTTCTCAGGCAACAAGAGTGTGCTAAATAGCATTTCTAGCAGCTCACCTAGTAATTGGACGACACATATTATCTTTAAATTATCCAAATTGCATGTGTTATAGAAACAAACCCGGCAGATAAAGCTTCAAACAAAATCTGTGCAGATGAAAATTGAAGTGCATACACAAACATAAGACACGCTAACACCATACTACTGCTAATCATAATAGAATAAATCATAATCCAACACAACATTCATTAATAATAATAAAAAAAGGCACTACCTTTACACAAGCCCTTGTTATATGTACACATTTAAAATCAATCAATCAAAAGAAATCATAAAAGGAACTAAAAGAAAATAGAAAACCATAAAAAACCATACCTTCAAAAGAACTGCATTCACAGTATCACCTCCAAAACAGCATCCAACAGTTTCCACTATATCTTCAAAACTAACCTCAAGTTTATAACAGTCCTTATCAACCCAAACCCAAAACTCAACTCTCCTTCTCTCAGGCATAACCCACATTCTAGTACCATCCCAAGTCTCCAAAACAGAGAAGCAAACCTCTGATTTCATAAAACCCGCATGCAAATCCCCATTATCGAGTCTGTGTTTTGGGTGGATAGGCCTAGCAATGATGTCATCGTAAGTTTCAAAGATTTTGAGGTTATGGGATTTGAAAAAGAGCTTGTTTTGGAGAGAAAAGGAGTGAGCTTTGAGTTTAAAATCGAGGGTAGTGAACTGGACACGGCCAAAGCCACGCGATTTCCAGTTCTTGTGCTCTGAAGAGATTTCAATGGCGAAAACTGAGTTAGTACCCAGTTGGGATTCGAGATATTGTAAAAGTTCTTTGGCCGTAATGGTCTGTGGGATGTTTGTGAGACGAACTGTGGGTCTCTCTATCACCTCCGCTCCCATATTTCAAGCAGAGAGACAGAGATTTCGAAAAGAAAAATGAGGTACTAATAACGTTCGAGAGGCTGAAGTTTTGATACCGGCGACAGACACGAGTGACAAAGCCAAATTGACCATTGAATTGACCCTCAACTTCCGCAGCACAGTATATATATATAATACATATCGCAATATTTTTTTTAATTATAAAAAGACTCCCCCATTTTACTAGCATTTTAATAAAATATACCTATATTTACGGTGCAATACAGTATATATGTATATATTATTGATTGAGATTAATAATAATAACAATACATTATTATTATTATTATTTTCATTAACTCCAACTATAATCTAAATTCAAAATTTCAAAATTATTTTTATATTAACAAGAAAAAATAAATTCTTGTAAACTTTTTTTTGCCTAAATTATGGTATTCAGAATTATTGAATTTTGATTCGATCGAGATAGAACAATAGGAATGATAAAACATCTTCCAATAACTATTTAAAGGTATTCAATAACACTTTAATATAATTGTATTCATTATTGTAAAAGTCTCTTAACAACTATATCTCAAATTTGAGACGTTAATTTAAATAATAACAGTTTCGTGTTAGCTAATTCCAACAATTATTTACAAAGTTATTGTAAACTTTTATATTGGTGCAATGGTCGATGAGTAATTAGCATAATGATGATGGTCATGCTAAATTAGTAATATTTCCTTTTTAATTAATCTTGTAATGAGTGCTTTCAAAAACATCACATATACATTATTGCTTTTATTTTTATCTTTTTTTTTTTAATTATTATAAGGTAGGACCTTTCTTATTTAAAATTATTGTAAGAATTTTATTTGTGGAGTTTTTTATTAAAAAAATACAATTCTGTATTTTTAATGATTGTTAGACATTTTCTGTTTTAAGGCAATTTATGTTATCTTGCAGTATCACATTAGCTTTCAATAACTGCGTAAGATTAAAGAAATGAATTCTAATAGCCTGCAAAATCAACTGAATGCTCGCTATTAAATTTTTCATACAAATGCAGGTGACATAATAAGCTGAATTTGAAACTACTTATCAAGAACTAATAACTCATGCACCCCAAATGTGTGTGCTAGAGGCTCACTATACTGTTCCTTAATTTATCATTCTTGATGAATTGATATGATCATGAACCAAGATTGAGATTTAGAGTCTAGCACATCCATTGAAGCTCTGGCTGCCAATTTCTTGAAAGCTGATGCATTGGAATAGGGCAGCTATCAATTCCTTCAAATCGGCCGCTGTGTGCGTTGCACTCAGAGTTACTCGCAGCCTAATGTTTAAAGACAAGAAGCAATGGAGAAAAAGAGTTAAGCGGGTGAATTAAACAATTATGAACAGAGAGGCATCAGATATAGGAATACAATTTTGTCTCAAAGCTAGCCATGATTATATTTATCAAGGATAACTTAGATTCAGAAATATCATTAACCCAATTCCAACCTAATTTGAGCTTAAATAGTTCTCATTGCGCCAATTCTGACATCGGCAGGCCTGCTATAAACAATAGCTTTAACTGCTTAACTGCTTCTTATACCTATGCATGGATAGATTTATTATAATTCACAGGTTGATAAAAAAATGAATCAAACTCGTAGGATAGTTTGGACCAATAAAAATTCTACATGAAAAAGGATCTTTGCATGCATGTCTGATAAATTGCAATTAAACTTCTTCATTTGATGGTAAGGTTTGTAATTCCTAAATTTCCTGAACCACTAAAGACTCAGATAAAACAGCAGCTTAAAATGGACAGATTTATCAAGAAATGAAAAATCCAGACTCGTGCAACATTTAAGAGTATAATTGGGAATATGCAATAAAACCTGCATGAGTTGGGAGGTACGGTTGGAGGCCTGATTGCAGTCACATGAAAGCCGGATTTCAACATGTACCTGATCCATGATCATGACCAGAGTTAGAGCTGTTGCAGCAGAGACTATAATAACATGCACAGACCTCAAAAAGAAAGCAAGAGAAAAAGAAATGAAACCGGCTGGCTTTCAGGGCGTTCTCTTCACTCCCTACAATAAGGGAAATTATAGGACTCGTGATGGGGATTCCAGTTAAAGCCTGAAACTCTCGCACTCTATCCCAAACTGCTCTTCTGCGCCACACTTCCTTTGTTGCCACAACAACAGCAGCTGGAAGGTTATACTCAAGTTGTTAATGATGTACGGCGAAAGAAAAATATTACACAGAATCCTTGCAGCCAACTATAGGTTCTCTACTATGAAATTGAGAAGGAATTGAAAATAACAAAAAAAAAAAAAAGGCAGTACTATTTACCATGGGCAGCAGCAGCAATAGGGACAGGAGCAGCAGTTGAAAATATGAAAGAGCGGCCCCTTGATTGTATGAGTTTTTTCAAGTTTTTGCTGTTCAAATAGCATTGCCATAACAAATTTATCAATAAAGGTAGTAAAAGCAATAGAAATTTATGATTCAAAAGTGGGACTAGTGGAAGAAAATAAATAATAAAATGATTTAGAATCAGGTCCTACTTTTAATAATTTATGTCTATGCTTCTCATGCAAATGTGAAATTTTACCTGCATGCTATAAATCCACCATGGCAACCAGCAGCCTTACTCAGTGTTCCAACACATATGTCGACATCTCTTTCACAATTGAACTCCTCAGCTACTCCACCGCCATTTTTGCCACAAACAAATGTTCCATGAGCCTGAAAAGAACTTTCAGCAAATTTATTTCTCTTACTATTGGTTGCATAGACATTCAAAGAAACATGTGAGAAAAGGTATTTAAGAGTCAACAATCAGTAGTTTGTAATGGACATTGACAACAACTTTTTCCTCTCTGCAACAATTTCATTACAATTATTTCTACAATCCAAACAACTGTAGTTAAATATCAGGAACAAAAAAGCTTCATGCGTGCAAGATAGGTCAAAAAGCTTCTTAGAAATATTTCAACCTTAAAGATAACATACATCATCGATTACTAACAAAAAGCCATGCCTCTTGCGAAGCTTCACAAGCTCATCCATTGGTGCAAAGTCTCCATCCATGCTAAACAAGCTACACCAAGAGCAAAATGAGTGAATCCATACAACTAAAGTTTAATAAGTGAGATCCATATTGACAGTGAGCGGAAGTTATAAAAGAACAACAAGCAATTCTGAGTTTTCTTAACCTTATAATAATGGTGTTGTTTCTGATTAGTGAACAATTGGTGAAAGATACAAAGTTGGAATTAAACGATAGGAGTTAGAATGAAACAACTAACCTATCAGTTACTACAACTTTCTTCTTCAATGCACAATTTGACCTGCCAAAATATAACACACCTTGAAATAAAGGATAAACAAAATTAAAATTCCATGTACAAAGAATCAAAGTGTGTTTAAGGCAATAAGGTAAGGACCTACAATAATGAACCAAGGTGGGACATATCACAGTGTTTATACACATGCACCTCGACATTCTGTTGTCGCTCAGCAAGACGAATACCATCAATTATTGAAGCATGATTCAGTGCATCAGAAAATACAGCAATCTTTTCCTTCTTCAGAGGTATTTCAGCTGAAGCCAAAAGAGAGCTGATGTTTCCAAGGGCTACCATCACTGCCATGTTAGCAGCAAACCCTGTAGGACAAAGAAGACAATCCTAGCATAAATAAAGAATGAGTGTGTATCAGTTTGCAGTTAAATATCGTGGATGTTCAAAATAATGTCACACAGATATAAGCTTTCTCGAAATCACAGAACTTTAATTGAATCATTTTTTACCAGTTTATATTCCATTGTCCATGATCTGGACAATCAGAATTGCCTGTATTAAGCTGGATAAAGGCATCACCCAATAAATGACCTCTCTCTACTTTTTCTTCCTTTCTCTAATTAACCTAAATATTGGTAAGTTTGAGACAGAGCATGACAAACAGTATAGGACACTTATGTAGATATCATGTTCATGTTGCTGCTTCAGTGGAATATGTTTTCATCAATTATTAGAAAGCAACAACATAATTGCTGAACCAACAACAAATAACAGGAGGAACTCCAAACCATTTGAGTATATACCTCTTTCTTCTTCAAGTTTGCCAAAGAAGACTCCAGTAATCTATGGTAATTGGTGTATCCACAGATTAAAGCAGAACCTCTTGGTCCCATCCCATGTTCTAGGGCTGCCTGATTTAGCAATAAAGTTAAAAAATATCAGAGGAGAACAAGGAAAAAGAGTTCTTGAATCCAGACAGAAAGCAAGAAGTATTTGAATATAGTAATAGTTTAGTAAATAAGAACTCAAGCCTAAGTTTTTTGAAACAAACTCAAGCCTAAGTTATTGACCAAGAAAATCCTAAGGAAAAAAGGGCATATAAATAAGTAAATTAATCATAGTGGGGTTTAGCATAGAGTTAATTAAAAAACAATAAAATATCATAGGAGATCAAGGAGGAAAAAAAACATTTTTTAATCAAGAAAGCAACAATATACAAAATAGTAAACCTTAGAAGCAGCCTTCCCAATTGTAGGATGTGAGCTGAGGCCCAAGTAGTCATTGCCAGAGAATAAAAGTAACTTCTTTGACTGCTCAACATTATGACCCATTACTCCATTTGTACTTGCAACCTCATCTCCTGCAAATACCATACAATTAGAATTAAAAAAAAAACGACATTGGCTCTTCATTATCAACAGCCAAAAGAAAAAAAAGCATCGATCTTGACACCAACACAAATTTCAGTTAAGTGGGTACCTGAACTGGGAATTTCAAGTAGCCATTTACGAAACGTGGAGTGAGACATGGAAACTTCAACTGAGAAACGATCCCAAGGCTGCATTTCATCAAACACCTCGTAATCATCGCCAACTGCTTCAAGTGACGAGCGAGTTTCAGTGGAGAGGTAAATGGGTCTTAAAGATCGAAGCAGCTTCAAAGATTCAAGCTTTTCAAGTGCTTCCTCTACCCAGTGATCCCATGACCTCTTCTCCATTGTTTTTTTTGGGATTCAGAGAGAAAAGAGGAAGCAAAGAGATATATACGTAGAGAAGGGAAGAGGAGGTAGCTCAACGAAGTAGTTGAGCTGATCACGAGTTAGTTAAAAAGAGAATCGTCATATGTCGGGTTTTTCTGCTATAAACGGGCCGGGTTTTTTAAATTACACATAAGCTAATTTTCTTTGTGCCACTGTCGTTTAGAGCTATAAAATGATAGCTGTTGTCGTTCGCTAACTATGTCAAGAGCGACCGTCGTTTCCTTAGGATGTTAAAAGTGTATTTGTTTGCTGATCAAATTATTATCGGCCTTCTTCTGCTTAAGCGAGGTTTTGAGTTCATACCATGACATATGTTATTACATTATATTAATCTTCTGCTTAAGCGAGATTTTGAGTTCATACCATCATATATGTTATTACATTATATTAATCTTCTGCTTAAGCGAGATTTTGAGTTCATACCATGACATATGTTATTACATTATATTAATTATTAATAATGTTGTCGCAATTATAGTTTAGTATGATTCGGATTATGGTAAAATTTAATAAATTTTGAATATCAAGCGTTTCAAATTAAAAAAAATATAGAACAATATCAAAATTTGGATGCCTTTAATATTTTGTACACTAATGACTATATTTCAATAATAAAAATAAAAATAAAACAAAAATAACTAAAAAATAACGTTACCTTTAAACTCTTCAGAAATTCACTGTCTTCTCCCTTCAAAATAATTGTTTCAATTTTTCTCTTGTAAAATGTTTCAATTTACAATTCTTGGAAGATACCATCATTCTAAATTTTTTCAGAATTATTACCAATAACTTACTTGTAAAAAATAATTCATTGCAAACAAAATTTACCTGAAGCCATTAATATAATTAAATATAAATAATTGATTGAAAGCTCATACCAAATAAATACAATTTAGAAAAGAATGGTCGATCAATCAAGAATAACCAAAAAAAACTACAATACAAGTCATACATAATCTCTTATGGTTGAATCTCGTATCATTAATTGACAACAAATTAACTTACATTAATAGAAGAAGACAAGTCCATAACCATATGTGTATCAGTTGACGAGCTTGGAAATCTGTTCTTTTTAGACCAAAGCCAAATCTTAGAAACAGAGAAGCTATCACCTCTTGTCCTGCCCCTAATTTTCTTACCTTCCACATCCCCATCAACTCCACATAGCTCATTCTCTTCTCTAACATTAATAACACTATCATTAAGAGACAAGGCTACTTGCAGATTTGAATTACCCACCACATACTGAACTGTACCCATTGAGTAGCATCTTCTTGCATCCAAGTTTCTTCTACTGGTCTCTTCTTGGCCTCCTTCTTCACTTGTTTCTCCTTCATTTAGACTTCTGAACTTGCCAAGTCTAACTGAGAATACCCTTTTTTCACATGCAGTACTTTCCTCTATTGCACCTGGTTTTGGACCGTTAGAAGATAAGCTATTATCTCCATCACTAGAGACCCCTCCATTTGATGCTTCCCTGAGAACATCACAATTGAACAATGGGTTGTCCATGGGAAGACCAGAGCTCAAAAGGGTACCTCTACAAAGAGGACAAGTAGAATTTGAAAGAAGCCAAGTATCAATACAGTCAATGTGGAAGGCATGACTGCACATAGGAAGCAACCTGAGCTTGTCTTTATCTGAGAATTCACATAAACAAACTGCACAATCAAATGGCTCCTTTGAACCCATGATATCTTTATAGTAGAAAACAGGTAATGCATCAATGAAAGCTTGGTCTAGACCAGAATCATGCTGGCGAAATAGCTGTTGAAGCTGTCTCTGAAGAGAGTGAGACCTTGAGGTTTCTGGGTATCTATTAGAATGATAAATTGGTGAAAAATGTGTCCTTTTCATGAGACATCTAACAAGCAGATGAAGAACACCAGAAACAAAGAAGATAACAGCTATAATGATTATAACCAAAAGAATTACAGGGCTAATTCTATTTGAAGAGGATGATGGTGATAATGATGATGATGATGATGATGAAAAGGTTGAAACTTTTTCGTAGCAAGGTGTTGAGATTAAACAGGGAGGTGAAAAAGTGGGTGGGTTTACAGAAAAACCATCTTTTTGCTTGATTTCAAATAGCATTCTACCCATTTTTAGCAGAGGGGGTTCAAAAACAAGTGTTTGACATATGTTTTCTGAGTGCAGGCAGACACTTATAGTACTTAACAAAAAGTAAATGCATGCCCACAGAAGCACATTCTTGCTTGAATTGAGGATATAGAAGAGAAAATAGAATTAGCAAGCTAAGAATATATTCTTGCTAAGGGAATTGAGTGTGCAGTGAGGAAATTCTTGGTTCCAAGATGGTGATTAGGAGCTAAAGAAGACTCACTTTTTTGAGTCTCCGTTTTTTAACTTGAAAGCTGAATGCTTTTATGTTGCAAGATTAAAGCAAAAAATGAAAATTTTCTTCTGTGTGAATGGAGCACACATAACACCACCAAAAGAGTCCAAAAAGAAAAAAAAAACAAAAGTTTCTACTTGGTTGGTTATTTGGTGGTAATTTTTCTTTAATACTTTGAATATGTGTAATTTTTCTTTAATGTTAGTTAGATGAATTAAGAGAGAAATCAAAGGAAGTAGTTAAATTCAACCAGAAAAAAGGAAGTAGTAGTTAAGGCCGGAGAAGGAGTGGTTGTGGAAGAGTAAGGGAGTGTTGGCCCATGTTGATGATAACAAGAGACTCCAAATTTGTGTTAAATATTTTCCGCATTGGCATGATACTTTTATCACACTTTTAACCAAACTCTAGAGGCCCACTGCTAACTGTTTGAGACTCATTCAGGACATGAAGACTCTGCTTTAGACCTACTCTTGCCCCTCTCATTCTTGGTTCAAATGCATATAATTAAAAGAAGATAATCAAAGATGAGGGTGCCACAATGGAAAATGGGAAATGATTCATAGGTCCACCACCACTCAAATTTTGATTATCCACAGTACTTTGTGTGCCTTCTTTTCTCATCAAGATTAATCCAAATAATTACCATTCAATCATTGTTTTGGGTGTAATAGCCTGCTAATCACGGAAAATTTTCCACCAATCTTGGTGACACACAATACTATTTGTGGCTTGTAGATGTAAAAAGTTATAATATATTTAACACCAAATGCTTACCTTCTCCAATTGTAATATTTTTTACTGTTAAATTTATAATATATATTTTAAATATTTTATATTTAATTAATAAAAATGAAACAAATATATATTACAAAATTGATTGTGTACGGATCCTAACTAGACAAAAATTCCCCAAGAAAAATTCTACATGACCAAGAATCTCTAATGTGAGTTACCTAATTATGGTTACTTCCACTAGAGAATTTTATAGTAATGTGACTAATCTAAGTTGGCCATTTAGCCACACTAATCAAATGATTATCCTAAATAATCACAAATGATGATACTAAAAAGAGAAGTCTAAAGAGCAAAATGTGGACAAAAACTAATGGTAGGTCACATGCACACTTCCTTACAGGCATGTCACTGATAGCCTTCTTGATTGTGCCCACTCGATCAGGTGATAATGACTAACCATATTGGCTGTGGTTTTGACAAATTTTAAGTGATGATTGTTTGATGTGTCCAAGTCCAACCAACAAAGTAATCTTCAAGTCTTGTTTGATTATATTTATAGCCATTTTAAAGGTTCTTGCTTCTGCTTCACGTAGTAAAATGAAAAAATATTGTTTTTTTTGACCAACAATGAACAAATATTGTTATTATTATTATCTTGTCTTTAAATTTCTGGTCGATCACGAGAAGATGAGCAGAGACCCATTTCAGAATAGCTTCTTGGTATTACATGTGAACAAGAAAGATAGGAAGACATTTTGTCCTATGTTGCTGCATTTAGTTTAGATCATTGCTCAATTCAGGTACCCTGCAGCCAGCTGGAGTTTCAGACATTAATGAAATCTTGATTTCTTTTTCTTGCCTCTTATAGTTTTGTTCTTATGTGCAATTAGAAATGCCACAGAGCTCACATACACACACATGCATGTGTACCACAAGAACATCAACATTTTGACTTTTACCATGCTTCCATTACTAATTAGCAAACTGTACAATTACCATTACAGATGCTCCATGGAGTTTCCATGCATTTTGATCTTGTCTAAAAAATCAGCACAATCAAGATCAATGGGACCCATAAATTCTGATCTCGTGCTGATTAAATTTTGTACAAAATATTTTTTTCCTAAACTCATTCGTTTAATTTTTTAAAAGTAATGTTAGATGTCGGTAGTATTAACATCTATAATGTGATGTAGACTCACAGTAATTTTTTTTTTTGTCATCCTATTTTATTAACTATTAAAAAGTATTAGGGGACAAAAATTAAAAAAAAAAATATCTTTTCAGAATATGCAATTTGTATTGGTAGTACCGACACCTATCATTACCTTTTTTAAATCGGAAAAAATTTAATTTCGATTGCAATTATTTAAGAATAATGTCAGCATTCAACTCTTATCAATGATGGTCTTTTTAATGGCCAAATACAATTATTTAAAAACTAGAAAATACATTAATAAAATATAATTCAATGCTATGAAGCCAACCATGTTCAACAAATAATACCACAGCTAAAATCACAATTTTTTCAGGGAAAAAAAGTGATGTTTAACTAATTCTTGGTCTAGATATGAAAGGATTACAGGGAAATTTCCTACTCTTGGCATGTCTAATCATGGTTCAGAGACTATAGATCTCTCTTCATCCTCTTTTATTGAGTTTATCATTACAGCAATCTGAGTCATAGTTGGCCTTTCATTTGGAGAAGGGTTTATGCACTTCAATGCTACCTGTAACAGATTCACCATCCTCTCTTCACTTGCACCTTCTGATATCAGAGCCTTGTCAAAAACTTCAACAGTCCATTCCTCTCTAACTACTGAGTCCACCCATTTTGCCAAATCAAACCCAGTATTGTGGACTACCTTTCCTGTCAAAAGCTCAAGAAGAATCACACCAAAGCCATATACATCAACCTTGAAGGTGCTATAGAGGCTGTCTCTACTTGGAGCATTGTGTTTGTAGCTGTTAGTTTTGGATAGTAAGAATTGATCTGGGTTTTCAATCACCATTAGACCATATTCACTTATGCATGGCTCCATATTCTCATTAAATAAAATGTTTGTGGATTTCAGGTTTCCATGAGCAATTCCATCTTTATGAAATTCCTGATGCATAAATGCTAGTGTATCAGCAATTGTAGTTGCTACACTCAATCTGCTTCCCCAGTCGAATACTTGCCCATTCTGAGATCCTGAAATCAATAACAGTACAAAATTCTTTAAAATAAAGCCATTTGTAGTCCTGATGAAAATACAATTTGAAAGTATGGATAGGATTCAGGATTCAGGCATACCATGGAGAAGCTTGAAGAGACTGCCATTTCCCTGAAATTCATACACCAGAAGTTTCTCTTGCTTCGAGCAATAATACGCTACTGCAGACAACAGTCTTGGGTGCCTCACTTGTTGTATCCTCTCCATCCGCTTCTTGAATTCTTCACTAGAAATGCCCCAGTCCTTGATCCTCTTCACTGTCAGGCTTACCCCATCATTAAGCATGACCTTGTAGAGGCTTCCATGCTTTCCTTTACCAAGCAACTCTGCTGGAGCTTGAAGCAAGTCCTCAAATTTTAACCCCTTCAGTGAAGGACTTGTAAGAACCATAAGTGATGATGAAGGCATTCCATTTTCGGCTGATGTGATCGAGTACTCTGATCTATTCCTTGCAGTCTTGGATTCACCTGAAGTATCAGTAGGCTTGCTGCTAGTATCTGTTGCAACCTCCATAGCACCAAGTTTTGCTTCTTTAGATTTCTTTATGTTCATAAATTTTAGACCAATTAATCCCATAACAACCAGGGCAAGGAGTATATATCCTGAGTAGATTAAAAACCCACTTTTTGATGAATGATTTGACTCCGTTTTTGATGGAGCAGGAGCTGTTGGTGGACATGCAATTGCTAATGGTTCTCCACATAATTCAGGATTACCTAAAAAGCTGTCAGCAGAGAACTTGCCTTTGACATCAGGAATTTTTCCGCTGAAATTGTTATTGGAGACATTGAACTCGTCAAGGTTTAAGAAATCAAATTCTGGTATTGCTCCATCAAGCTGATTGTTTTCAGCAAGAAAGGACTTCAGGCCTGAAATCCGAGACAGACCAGAAACCTGTCCAGACAAGCTATTGTTGGATATTTCAAGCCTTTTCAAGTTATTCAGCTGCGAAAGAGAGTCAGGAACATCACCAGATAATTTGTTCCCAATGAGATACAAGTGAGTTAGGCCTTTGCAGTTGCCTATCTCTTCAGGTATCAAGCCAGAAATGCTGTTCCGATTGAGGCTCAAGACAACAAGAGACTTTGCGGAGCATACAGAACTGGCATCAAAACTTCCACCGAAATTGAAATCATCAAGAACTATTTTCTTGACAGCTTGTGATGAGGAATCACATTCCACGCCCTCCCATTTGTCATTGCAAGGATCAGAGGTATAGTTCCAACCCCATTTTGGGTCATTCCGCATATTTCCTCCTGAAAGTTTCTCCATGAACTGCACCAGCGACCGCCTCACATTCTCTTCTTCTGAATTCGACACTGGAAAGACAAGAAAGATCAAAAAAGGGAACACCCAGATGGGAATTCGACTCATTCTTCGATACACTAACTGCTGCTTCTGTGAATATGGCTTCTTGTATATGTTGGTTGGAGTTGCAAACCAAGGAGAAAGTAACAAAGATGATGTTATTTGCTTAGACCAGGTTTTGAATAGCCAGTTGGCTGAATTTACGAAGGGTGGCTCGCAGAAATCTGCCAAAAGGCCTAAAACAACATGTTCAAATTAGAGGCCGGCAGCTTTGAATAATTCATGACATAGAATTGGCATGTCCTTCTCAGTTCGGCTGCATGCTCGCTATACAACAACTTTTTTTTTTATTATTATTAATCCTGATTCTGCATGAGCTTACAGATTGAAGGTGTTGAACTCTCAATTTGCTTTTTAATATATTGCTGATATTGGCAAAAAGTAGCAGCCAATTTTGTAATCACGCCAAATTCAGTGTAAATATAAAAGGAAAAGACAATGCATAGAAGTCTATAGCACACGTAAGAACCAAATATTTTATCATTCAATTGGATTACATGGCAGATGCTACAAGGCAAAAGCCACATAAGTAACTTAACTTGGTAGATTATTAGATGAGTAGTAAAAAAACAAAGGGGTATAACATAACAGAAATTGTCTGATTTAGCTAATTGATTCTTTCTATCCATATCAAAGAGCAATCATACATTCAAATCAATGATTAACTTTTAACACTTCTAACTGTTTTCCTATGCTAAGCTGGGCAAATATTGTCTACAACAACATAACATTACAAGCAAATGAGAGGTAGCTGAAAACTAGCATATCACTTTAAAATTTAACACATCTAACATGTCGTATATGGTTTCTTGCTCATCCTAAGGCGGATTTTAGTTCAAACTCAACACATCATAGAGCCACAGGTGATTCTTTATGGGTCGACATGCCCAGCAATATCATTGTCGCTTGATCCACTTTCTTCATCACTGACATCCTCCTCATCACTCTTCTCTTCAGCTGCGTATTTCATGATATTTCCCTTCTTGGCATATTTATCACGGTACTCTGTCACCACATATAAAGTGAATAAAGTATGGAAAACACCTCATATAATATCCTATCTTTCTTCTGATGCATTAAGCATCTCCCATCACATATATGCATACAGTATTTTAAATTTTCACCTTTTACTTTTTCATCGTACTGTTCTTTATCCTTCATCATCAGTGAAGCTGCATCACCATTTAGTGGATCTGAAGGATTAGGATATAGCAGCAGCTGTGGCAGGAACACTTCAAAAACATTCAGAAGATCTGCAACCAAAAACAATGACCATGTATCCAAAAAATCTTAGTGAAAATCCACCAGGAAAAAAAAAAAAAAGAGAAGATGCAGGCACAGCATATGATGTATGTATGTATAAGATGTGATATTTAAAACAAATAATAGCAATCTCAGCTTTATCAAGCATGTGAGAATTGACAGTTACCAAACATTGGACTCCATGACTGGTTGATAACATCCAAGCATACGGAACCAGAACTGCCATCAATGAACAAATTTAGAAATGAGCTGCTTTACAGCAAAATTAAGAAGATAGTAAACAATTCAAGACACTTTGAACAAACAAGCTGTATTGTAATTTCTGAGCAAAATTGCATAGCAAGCGTACAAGTTCTTTAACTTCCTATAATATTCATCCATTTCCATTGACTTGCACCCAAATTACAAGGTGATTATTAAAACTTCCTAGCAGAGGCGACCAGACATAAGTTCCTTACAGTTCATCAACATTTGGGTGGAATATCTTGTTCACAAACCCAATAGAAGGAGACTTGTATGGATAAGCATCAGGAAGTTCAACCCGGATTTTCCAGATGCCACCCTCATAAATGCCTGCAAGCATCATCAGTCAGGTAGAACATAAACAAAAAAGTTCAGTTAATTCATAGAGTTAATCATGGCCACCCGTAACATAGCAAAATGCATTATACAGTAAGCACAACCAATAAATCAAATGGGGGAGGAAGAAGAGGGCAATCAGTGAGAATGCATCACAGGAAAAGAGACATTACTTTCTTTAGGACCATGGAATTCCACATTAAATTCATTCAGCCCATCATTTATTGTCTCCACATTGTAATCACTCATCATCCTGAACAGCATGAAGACAACATGTAAGAATTGCATAGTAAAAGGTGACTAGCAGTAACTTCAGCACATAAGCAAAATCTAGGAAAGCTTAATTGAGCAACTATGTGTTGATGAAAGAATGCAGAAATAAATCATTTCAGGTGCAAAAAATTTTGCAAAACACTCCTTCAAAACAGCTTCTAACACCTTCCCTTTAGTCCCAACCATGATGCTCCCTAGTCCCTATTGCCTTTTTTTTTTTTTTCAGCAAATCATAAACTGTTTCTACAGTTGCTCCATTAGTTCAATCATAATGGCTGTCCTGTGAGAACCATTTTGCTTCACTTATCAAACTCACCGTGCATAACTAATTTGATGAACTCAAAGCAGATTAGTTTAAAATATGACAATACTGTTGCATAATGCTCCATGAAAGGATTGGCCATCATAGTCATAGATCCTTGGGACATCAGAGGCAACAGACATTGCAAAACAGAAGCTGAAATTAGATCATCTAATACACAAATGATGCATATAAAACAACAGTTAGAAACTTACAGTTTCATGACATCCATCTCCCTCCTTTTGCTTGGAGAAGACATTTTGATCGTTGAAAGATTTAGAATTCTTGACCCTACTAAGGAAAATTCAAAGAAATCTTACGATCTCTGAGAAGCAACATAACTTCAACAGAATCCACTTTGCTTACACTCAATTACTTTAAAAATATCCACAAGAACACATTACTAGAACATAAAAATCCAAGAAGAAGAACATACCATATACCACAAAATGTTGCACCATGTAATGGTTAAAACAATGAAAACCAGACCAAATACCAGAATCCTACTGTCTAAAGTTCAAATATGAAACCAGTGACAAGCAAATCTATGATGAAAAGACTAAGTTCCAGTAAATCAATTAATGTAAATGACATAAATAGAAACAACCGTCAACGCTACATTATGGGATAGATACACATATATCTTTAATGGGAATTTTCAACATCAAATGGATCAAACAAAAAGTTTGTCCAAAGGAGAGAACAGGTCTCTGATCCACAATGTAACAATGCAATAAACCATTAAATCCACAAAAACATCAATCATGCACACATCTAGCAAGCAAAAACTCTATAATACAATATGTTACACAACAGCAGCACAAACTTTATCACTAATTAAGCACAAATTCCCAAGTTCCAAATTTTCCCTATAATCATACAGAATTTACGACTCTGTACAGTAATGTTTCAAGGATCTAACATCTTTCCTGCAAGAAAGAAGAAAAAACCAAAAAATAGAAAAGGCACTGACGGGCATATGCATATGTTTAATGTCAGAGAGAATCATAATATAAAAACTTTGGTGTCTTACATATGCTTCTCAATTTTCCAAGAAAATCCCAGAAAGCGTTCAGTGGAAAGGTGTTAAATTTCTGATGAGGGAATCACGAGAACCAAACAGAAACTTAGAGAAAGTTAAGAAGAACAAGAAACAGATTTAATGTAAGGGAGAGAGAGACATGGAAGTTGAATGTCAGACATTTTCACATCCACGTGTTGGAACATAAGGGCTGCTTATTTTTGCATGTGGTAAACAAAGTTTGCCTTTTTTTTTTTCTTTTGTTTAAACATCAGTGACGTCGAAGCAGTAAGCACGCATGTTTTTTTTATTTTTGGCGATTGTTTAGCTCTTATGTATTTTTTTTTTTCAAGTCAAATCTATCATTTTTAGTGAAATTATTTAGGATCTCTTACAGTATCCAAAGGGTAATGGCCACCTTTAAATCTATTGTTAATAAATTTACTGTTGAAATGAAATTTTTATATGCGCCTTTGTTTTCAATTTTTTATGTGATTTTATAAAGTATAAATTTAAATTCGAAACTCGAGACTGTATTTAAAGTAAATGTTAGTTGCCTTTATTTTCATTTACATGTGAATTGCAATAAATTCCAGTAACTTCAACCAACTTTGAGAGGCTAAATTTGAAGAATCTCGTAGTTATTGATTGCTGCTATTTAAATTTTGCTTAATCCCGGTAAATTAGCTTAAGGGTCTTCGCTAGTACTCTCTATATCAGCCATTCAAGGGAAGTGTTAAGACCTACAGATTCCAACACAATCTTTTTACCTAGAAGATGATGCATTGCTGTTACTCAGCAGCAGCAATAACAACAAACATGAAAATGCAGAGGATGCTAAATGATGCACAACATGAACCTGCACATCCATCCTAATAGCACTTACAGAAATACACAAACAAATATAAACTCTTATTTTATTTTAAATGATATAAGATCAACGCAGAAGTGATTAAGAATTGCGGTTGCATCTATTGAACTTAGCTAAAACAACAAGATTTGTTGCCAATGAAGATGGCCTTTACTGCAGGAAAACAATTGTTGTGAAAGTATACCAGGTTAAATGTGTAAAAAAAAACTAATTTATAGGCTCTAATTTGACTTTTTCCAAGGGGTGTCTCCATAGTAGTAAGCAGTTCCAACCATAAGTGCCACTGTGGCACCTTGGACAACAACCCTAGCTCTCATTAAAAGTTGACCCAAATGAGAATTTCCTTGCCTGAAACTGATTAAGCCGGCGGTGAGCACTCCTGCTGTCATAAGTGCACCTGCAATGTTTACATACATCAGTCCAACTGAGATTAAATGCAAACTTGCTTTAATGTTATAGATGATAATGATCACTTTGTTGTGAGCTATATAATTTGAACTTTTTGATTGACAGTAGAACCACTCAAGCTCATAAAGCAACCAGATGCAGCTTGAATGTTTGAATCTAGATGAGCAGGTTCCCACCACGTTTATTATATGCATGTAGTATAATAGTTTCAAATGTAAAATCCAAGCTTCAAATACTCTCAACATCAAAAAAATTATTACACTGGCCCATCCTACTGTTTTAACTCGCTATGCTACATACAATTCCCCAAGAATCCAAGAAAACAATAGGCAACTGAATAGTCAGCTACAAGATGATAACAGCAGGAAAATAAAGAAACAATTGATTTACAACTTCTAATTGTGAAGCTTATAAAGGATTACACATGTAGCTTGAAAGCATAAATGTATGAAACATGGTGCTAACAGCGGTATAAACTATCAACCTAAAGAACTCAAAAAAAAAAAAAAAAAGCTCCAGACAGACCAGGCATGTGAAATTTAGGCAACTCAACAGATTGATATTGTAAATACACCAAGTTCAATGTTTATCTCCCAAACAGTTTCATCCATAAACTTTAGCCAAATGTATGTTATATTCCTTGGAATAGTCCCAGATAAACAAAAATTTATTGCACCAGCCATAGTCCACTTTAACCTCTTCCTCACAAGAAATGCCACTGCCACATAGGTATTGGCTGAAGGTTGATCAAATATGGAGTTGCTATGGCCTGAAATAACCAGTCTAAATTATCATCAAACTCCTAATATATATATATTTCCAAAAAACAGTTCTGGAATATTAATTCTGTTTATGGTGCAGATCCACAACTAAACAATATTTCTTCATCTTCCTTTGGGCCCAAATCATAACCGCGACAATTGTTACAACTAGAAAGTGTTATCCTTCCTTGAAGCCCTCAGTTGTAGCCGTGAAAGAGAGTGTAAATACTCTATTCCATTGCTACCTAAAATCTACATCACTTTGGCACTTCAATGCTATCCTACACAACTAAGTGATTAACAAGAATGTTTCTGGACATTGTTCTGCACTTCACAAAAGAAACATAAACATAATTTTTGCTTCGTTAAGAAATAAACGAAAAAAAAAACTATCAAATGTGGTTCAATTCCAAAGGAAGCTACAATCTTGATTCATCAATGAGAACTTTAAACTTCTATGCACACAGCACACCCAATTCTCTTGTAGGCTGTTTATTCATTTCATCATGTTCACTGTCAAACTTTTGCTCATGCAAATAGAGAACCATTTGCAGCAAGCAACCATTCCACAATCATATGTATCTCTAACACTAAAATCAACCTCAAAGGCACCACAAATTCATCAGAATTTCTGTAATTAACAGCAAAAAGAAGAGAAGCTCCTAAAATGAAAATGACCCAGAAAGTAAAACCCACAAAGATTTATCAAAATTCATCTCCACTGAAACATCACACAGCAACAAAATCGAAGGAAAAGAACAAAACTTCAAGCAAAAAAAGGAAATGGGTATTACCAACGGGGACCAGAGGGTTCCTGACTCGCTTCTTCTCTTCGAAAAATTGTTCCAAGTTGGGTTCGGTGGTACCCATCTTCTATTGTTTTTCTAAGAATGAAACGAACCACAGAAAAAGCAGAGATCTTTGGGAAAAGCTGAAAGTCGGATGCCGGTCGGGTCGGTTGGTTTGTGATTCGACCTTTTATCAATTTGATCATGGGCCTAAAACGAAAAGTGGAAATTAATTTTTTTTTTAATAGAAAGTGGAAATTAATTAAATAATGGTGTAAAAGTATAAAATTTTGTAGAATAAACCATCTCATGCAAATTACTCCATATAAAAATAATAATTTTTATTAATATTAATATATATACATTTAAATATCTAAATTTAATTTTTTTACTTATCACATGACACATAAAAATCTTAAAACAATTCATTAATTGAAACATAATTAGCTATTTTGGCCATCAATTTTATCACTAGATTAACATCCCATTATCATATGTTTTTGTAATGTTTAAATTTGTTTCACTATTCCTAAGACACAGCACCTTAGTAAGGTTTTTTTTTTTTTTTAAAAAAATTTACATTGGTAAAATTATGGCCATTTAAGTGTTAGCTGAAGTAAGTCCATCATCTTTTAATGCTTGTGATATTTTTCCAACCTATACACTCAATAAAATTATAAATATGTTTTGTTTATCTCATTTCAATTATTATTATTTTTGGCCAGGATGTAAATCCTAAATGAAACTCACACTCTATAGCTGTAATAATACTAGTAGTGATCAGCCCGATTACTACAAATATGTCATAAACTATTTTTTATATTACTTATCTATTATTATTATATGCTGTATATTTTATTTATGTATATATATGTAAGTGTATGAAAATGTGTATATATATATACTTGCATCAGTGGCGTTCGAACCCCCCACTGATGGGCAGCATAGACTGCTGCCTTACCACCCGGGCTAACTATGCCAAAATGTGCAGAAAATACTTTTATATAGGGATCAAATGGTAAAAGACCAAAAAGCATAATAATAGTTCTCGACTTCTTGTCATAAATATATCATATACACATTCTATTTCTTCTACTTCAACTTCACTGAAGCAATCAAAAAAAGGATTCCATTGTCCAAAAAAAATTCTAAAAAATGATTCCTTTACAATAAAATTGGACTACTTCTCCATCACCATATCATCATACATAAAGATGAGAGTGAAGCTGTACTTGTTGAAGTTGCTGCCAATTGCAGCAATGGTGATGCTGGAATGCATTGACACTGGCTTGACCACATTAGGCAAAGCAGCCATGTCCAAAGGAATGAGCCACTTCGTCTTTGTTGTCTACTCAAATGCTCTTGCTACTCTTATTATGTTCCCTTCTTCTTTCATCTTCAACAGGTCATTACCAAACCAAGACCCATCTTTTCATTTCTTGATTTGTTTCTTGTATTATACTTTACTGTTGACTTTTTTCATTACTTTTTGTGCTCTTAGAACAAAGAGACCACCCATCACTTGCTCCCTCCTCTGCAAGTTCTTCCTTCTCAGCCTTTTTGGGTGTGTAAATTTCACTTTAGAATCACCTTTGCACTGTGATCAGAAGTGGGTTTTTGGTTATTTACTCTGTTATGGAAGAAATTAATTCCATCTTGTGTTGTGTGTATGTAGGATTACTGTGATGCAGAATTGTGTGTTCACTGGCTTGAGCTACAGTTCTCCTACCCTTGCTTCTGCTATGTCCCAATTAATCCCTGCCTTTACTTTCTTGCTTGCAGTGATCTTCAGGTCCTTCTCTAATCCACTTTTCCTCTTTCTTTTTTCTTTTTGCATTTGATGTCCCCAGTATCCACTACCCATATGAGGTCCAACTATTACGGAGTAGGACTGACTCGAACTTGAAACTTTACTCGAGGAATCCAAGCTCCATATATGAAACTCAAACTCAAGACCTTCCTCATTCTTTGACACTGTGGACTTTGCAGTTAGGTGGAAATTGAAAAATTGCTGGCTCTCTCATCCATATACCATTGAAAATTACTGTATATTTTGATTCAAAAAGTAGTAATTTCTATTAGACTTATTAATGATCTAAAAGACTAACTTCCTGCTGGCTGGAATGAGAAGCAAGGTGGGCTGTGACTAAATGTTGCATAAGATATTTTTGTAACTTAATTGAGTGTTTTCTTTACTGTTATATTTCTGGCCTCAAATTTAGGATGGAAAAGTTAGATTTGAGAAGCTTAAGAAGCCAGGTCAAAATCTTGGGCACTGTGGTATCAATTTCAGGAGCCTTAGTTGCAATCTTTTACAAAGGTCCTCCAATAGGACCATCATCACATCCAGAGCCAGAGCCAACCTCTTCCACAGTTCTCACAGCAGTGGATTCTTGGGTCATAGGAGGCCTCTTCCTTGCAACTGCTAGTTTATCTTTGTCAGTATTTATTATTTTTCAGGTAATGTGAGATTTTGATAAGCCTTTCTTATAAATGTATGCATTATTCACTGCCCAAATGAAACTTGATTATAGTAGTACTACATCTGAAGGCAGCAATTCTTAAAGATTACCCATCAGAGAGTACTGTAGTCTCCTTCTACTGCCTCTTTGGAACCATCCAGTGTGCAATAGTTTCCTTAGTTGCAGAGAAGAACCCAAATTCTTGGAAACTGAAACCTGATATTGAGCTCATCTCTGTGATCTACTCTGTAAGCTTGCAACAATTGTTCATCTTCTTTTGAAAAAATGACAGTCTTTTCTTGAGTTCTGAATCTCATTGCAAGCAACATTTATTCATTTTGCTGTTTAGGCTGTATTTGGAAATGCGGTGACATATGGTGTAATAGCATGGTGTACGCGTAATAAAGGGCCTGTATTTGTGGCAACGTTCAAGCCTTTGGGGATAGCCATTGCTGCCTTCATGAGTGTTATCTTTCTGGGGGACACACTTCATGTTGGAAGGTGATAATCTTTGCTTACATAGTGCCACTTTCAACTAATTCTAAATGCTCATCCATCCTCCATAAGTGCGATTTAAGGGAATAAGTAAACCTTAACTACTAGTAGTTGTAGGCATATGCCTCACCATTATGGCATTAGATTAGCAGCACACATGCAATTGAATAGCTTCTACAGTAGGAGTACGTCAAGAAACAACCTCAGTGTTCTTTGTCTTTGCATCATTTCTCTGAATCGTTCAATACTCTCAAGTGTATCTCAGAGGAAGCCGATTTCTGAGCTATTTAAAATTAATTTAAAAAATTAAAATTGACTGAATAATAACCAGTTAAGTTCAAGCTTGAATTGCTCGAATTGGTAGAAGATCAAATTTCATAATACTTTTCTTTTTGAAACGAATTTCATAATACTTAACTAGACAGACTTGTAAGCTCAATGAAATCAATTGAGCTTGTAGATATTTTATTATTTTATTTTGATATGATTATATAACTTTTTTATGGATAAATCGAGTTTAAATATTTTAAAATTTATAATTTTATATAATTTATTGAGTCAAATCTAAAAATTATTTAATTGAGTCAAGTTTTATTTAAAAAAAAAAAAAAAAACCTCGATGGATCTAAGTTTTGAACTCTAAATTTTAAGATTGAATCAGGCTCGAAATTTACAGTGTTTCAACTGGACTGCATGGATTTTCAATCAGCCCCTAAAGTATCTATGACTAAAATAGTATTCTTGTATAGCATTATTGGAGCCATCATAATTGTTGCGGGTTTCTATGGAGTAATATGGGCACAATCCAAAGAAGAAGAACAAGGGAAAGCAGATAAGGTGAATACTCTGTCATCATCATCACAGACTCAGAGGAGCCCTCTGTTGGGGAGCCACGCGGATGCATAAGCTAATGTAAAAAGCTGATGAATGTAGATGCCTCCATGTAGTATCTTGCCTCAAGTCAACACATGATATAAATCATTCTTATTTAAACTAAAAGATCCTAAAAATCCAGATTTTATGAGAGATTTTTGTTGGAGGAATCAGCCTTGAGAGAGTGATTTTGTTGAATGCTCTTGAGATGGCTAGAGATGCTGGGGACGTTACAATATTGTAATTTTAAGCAATGATATGTGAATTATTATCCAGTTCAAGTGTAACAATTTTGGATTCTTAATTAGCTGACAGCTGAGACCTTATCTTGTTAATTTTGACATGATTTTATGCTCTCAACTATTAGAGATATGATAGAGTGTTAAAAGCAGATATAAAAGAATTATCTCACTTGCAAAAGATAGTATTACATAATCAGAAGAAAAGTATCAAATAGTATCACTGTTTTGATATTACTAAGTGAAAACACCCAACTACAAATAGCTTCATCTCTCCTGTTTAAGATCGTCCGACATTGCTGAAGGAATGCAATGTGTGGTAAGAATATCTGCAGTGGCTTCCTTGGCAGTCTTTGTTCGGAGAACCGCTATCTGGTCAGAGAAAAATAATACAACAAATAAATGTCAGGCAGGGCCAGTAACACCATCACTGTTGCACATACGATGACACGCGCTTGCATACAAACATGGGAAGGAGAGCAAACCTGGTCAAGTTCCAATTCAAATTTCAAAAATTCATCATCACAACATTCTACCATGTTCACCAAGTTCTTCAGGTTCTTCACTGGCTTGCCATTGAAAGCAAGAACCTATAGGCACATGCAAATGCA
>CATIWO010187345.1:0-18711 GCA_949673435.1 Macaranga tanarius
GGAAACTAAAAAGGAAAATAAAACTAACCTAAATAACTAAAATACTAATAAAACACTAATTAAAAATAAAAAGCAAACAAATTCTAATTAAACACTGATAAAATAAAATAGAAAATTTAATATAAAATTGACACTAACAACTATCGTGTCGTCAACATAATTGCTGTAAAGTATCAACATCTTATACCTCGTTTAGATGACATATTGGATAAATTACATAGTGCATGTATATTTTCTAAAATTGATTTAATGGCTGGGTATTATCAAATTATAATGAAAATTAGTGATGAATGGAAAACTGCCTTTAAGATAAAATATGGGTTATATGAGTGGTTAGTCATGCCATTTGGTTTAACTAATGTCCTTAGTACATTTATACGTTTAATGAATCATGTTTTGAGGGATTTTATAGGCATATTTGTTGTTGTCTATTTTGATGATATACTCGTGTATAGTAAATCACTAGAAAACCATGTTATGTATGGTCGATCTATTTTTAGTGTTTTACGAGTACAAAAGTTATATGCTAAGCTTGCTAAATGTTCATTATATGTGTCTAAAGTTATATTTTTAGGTTATATTGTTAGTGAGCATGGTATAGAGGTGGATCATGACAAGGTTAAGGCTATTGAAACTTGGCCTACACTTAAAAATGTCGGGGATGTTCATAGTTTTCATGGGTTAGCTAGTTTTTATAGGCACTTTGTGCGTGATTTTTATAACATAGCAGCCCCTTTGACAAAAGTAATTAAAAAGAATGTTGGATTTCAGTTGGGTAAAGAATATAAAGATGTTTTTAACATGCTGAAATCTAAATTAATTCCTGAACATGTTCTTGTTTTGCCTAACTTTGATAAAAAAAAATTGAGATTGAATGTGATGCTTTTGGAGTAGGAATTGGTGTTGTACTTATGCAAGAGGGTAAGCCAATTGCATATTTTAGTGAAAAACTGAGTGTCGCAGCACTTAACTACCCGACATATGCAAGGAGATGTATGCCTTAGTAAGGGCATTGGAGACGTGGCAATATTACCTATTGTCTAAAGAGTTTGTTATCCATACCGACTATGAAAGTTTGAAGTATTTGAAATGTCAGAATAAACTCAACAAATGACATTATGTTATCAATTTCTTGAATCATTTCCTTATGTTATCAAATATAAACATGGTAAAGAAAACATTGTGGCTGATGCATTGTCAAAGAGGTACATTTTACTTACTACTTTGGATGCTAAATTACTTGGTTTTGAGCATATTAAAGAATTGTATGCATATGATCCTGATTTTAGCAATATGTATAATGCATGTGAGACAACTGCCTTTGAAAAATTTTATAGACATTATGGGTATTTGTTTTGCTTAAAGTAACTTTGTGTGCCTAAATGTTCATTGCGTTTATTGTTAATTAAGGAGGTACATGAAGGAGGTTTGATGGGACACTTTGGCATAGCTAATACATTAGATATTTTACATAAGCACTTCTTTTGGCCTAATATGAAATTTGATGGAACTAAGTATTGTGCTAATTGTATTACATATTTGCAAGCTAAGTCTAAGGTGCATCTGCATGGGTTGTATACACCATTGCCTGTTCCATAGTCACCTTAGGTAGATATATCTATGGATTTTATACTTGGACTACCTAGGACTAGGCGTGGTAATGATAGCATATATGTGGTTGTTGACAGGTTTCTAAGATGACACATTTTATTCCATATCATAAAATCAATGATGCTTCACATATTGCTGATTTGTTCTTTAAGAATATAGTATGTTTGCATAGTATACCTAAAACTATTGTAAGTGATAGGGATACTAAGTTTTTGTCCTATTTTTGGAAGACTTTATAGGTGAAATTAGGGACTAAATTATTTTTTAGTATTGCATATCATCCATAAACTGATGGTCAAACTGAAGTTGTTAATAGAACTTTAGGACAATTAATGTTAATAGAACTTTAGGACAATTAATGTTAATAGAACTTTAGGATAATTAATGTGTTCTATAATTAGAAAGAATATGAAATCATGAGATGAGATTTTGCCTCATATAGAGTTTGCATATAATAGGGTTGTGCATTCAACTATACATTATTCACCTTTTGAAATTGTGTATGGTTTTAATCCTTTAACACTATTAGATTTATCACCTTTGCCTGTGAATGAGCAAGTTAATTTAGATGGTGTTCGAAAAGCAGATTTTATGCATAATTTACATGAAAAGGTATGACAAAATATTGAACGGCAAAATCAACAAGTGACAAATCAAAGGAATAAAGGATGTAAGCAATTAGTTTTTAAGCCTGGAGATTAGGTATGGTTACATTTGCACAAGAAAAGGTTTCTTATTCAAAAGTTACATCCTAAAGAAAATGGACTATTTCAAATTGTGGTAAGGGTTAATGATAATGCCTACAAATTGGATCTCCCTGGTGAGTATAATGTTTCTGCAACCTTTAATGTATATGATCTTCTTTCTTTTAATTTTAAAAGCAGAGATTCGAGGGCGAATCCTTTTGAGGAAGAGGGGAATGATGCATATGGACATAGGGATAATACACCAAATTTAAATCCTTTAAGCTATGGTGGAGGACCTATAATAAGATCAAGAGCAAAGAGGATGAAAGACGCCATCATACGACTTGTACAAGAGAGTCTCGAGCGTATGGGACAAGGTGAAAGTGATTTGGTGGAAACTAAGTCAATTAACTTAGTTAATTATGTTCAAGCTGATACATGCCCGTGTAGACTTCTACACACCCATGTTCAAGGTGCCTAAAATGTCCAGTAGGATACATGACCAAAGACATGCCCCGTGTACGAATAGGATCAGGCCGTGTAACATTCTATCTTAAAATTATAGTCAAAACACGTCCATGTCTTATTTTACACACTCGTATCTCGACAATGATATTTTATTCAATTTTTGTATTTAAATAGGAGTTTTCTTTATGTTTCTATACTAATTAGGAGTATAGTTATTTATTCCTAAAGATTTATTTTCTTTTAGAATTAGTTTAAGTTTAGGATTATAAGTCTAAAAAAACTTGTAAAAACATTATTTTTCATAATATATTGATATTGATTATTTTCAAATTCAAATTTAAATTTTCTTGAGTTTTTGTGAGAGCTATCTTCGAATTTGCTTACGAATTCAACCCTTTGATAATTAGAGTTCTTAGCTGTTAGATAGCTATTGGGTTCTAATTCTTTACAGTTTATGCTAGATAGATCTTTGGGCAACGGTTCCAATAGATTGTTATAGTTCCTAGTTGTTAGATATCTAGTGTGTTGTATCACAGAATATAAAAACTGAAAGAGCAATAAATGAAAAAAGTGACTAGCCTCAGGTTAGGAATTTGCCATTTGGTATATATGGTGACAATATTTATTTTTTAAATTTTATAGGTAGGCTCGATAACTACTACCTTAAATAAATAAATTTTAAATTTTACAAGTTTTGGAGTGTTAAAAGTTTCTTGGTTTGTTATTTTGGAAAAGCATAATAGTTTCTTTGGTATGTGAATAATGATGTGTTGACAAAATTTTAGCAGTATAACAGTTGAAAATGGGTCATTTTGTTTCATGAGTGATGCATGGCTATAGTGCACGTATGAAGTAATCAATGAAATAGCTCACATAAATAAATCTAGCAATTCTCCTACAAAATTTTCTTTGACAAATTCTAACCTTATTTCTTAAAGAAAAGGGAGGAAGTTGTGAGAATTCATAGTAGAGGAGTAAGTTTAATGCAAAAGTTATAGTGATTACCTCAATATTGTTTAATTTCTAAAAGGAAACTTGAGATTCATTAATAGAAAAAAAAGGACGAGGAGAATTCAAAAAATGAGCTACATAACAAAATGATATGAAATTTGTCGCATTCAGCCAATGAAATAAAATCACGATGATGATACAATACTTATTGTAATAGTATTTGGCGATAATCCATGAACTTTAGAAGCAAAAGGATTGAACATTTTAGATGCAAATGGCTTAAAAGTATATTAATTGGAAATAAGTAACGGATAAATATGCAGTCAATCTCAAGGTAAAAGTACATAACTAGACAAGGTAATCCTTTAAATGTAAACGTCACATCAAAACACATTATTTTGATTTTTTGCCAAAAAAAATGCATGACCTTTAACTTTTTTTTTACAATTTAATTATGACCAATTAATTTTAACAAATTGATACATAAATTTTTATTTTCATTTTATTTATATTTTCAATTGATATATGTAAAACAAATATTTAAGTAATAAAATTCAAAATTAATTATAAATTTTATTGCTTATTTATGTAATGAAAATTTAATTGATATATTCAAATTGATATTTGTTTAGTTACTTTAGGTTAAGTCATTATTTTGAAATATTTAAAATATTTAAATATTCAATTTAAATGTTTAAAATATTTAAATTAAACTATTTCCAAAATAATAATTTAACTCTAAGTAAATATTTAATTTAATCAAATTGATGTTTTGTTATTAACTCACATATTACAGATTTAACTAAATTTTTAATTAAATTATACATGAAATACTTAATGATTTATACATTTTTATTGAAATCAAATGTTACTTTTTGATTATAGATGAATTTATAGTAATTAATTAATATTTTATTGTTAACTAATAATTGTATTACTATATTTTAGATGAATAAATAGTAAACTTTTTTTAAAAAATATTTTTATTTTCAGTTTTATTTATATTATAAATATTTAAATTAAATTATTCAAATATTTAAATCAAATTATTTTCAAAATAATAATTCAACTCAAACTAACCAAAATAAGTACATGCAATTTAAATGTATCAATTAAATTTTCATTACTTAAAAACAAGTAATAAAAATAATAATTTGTTTAATTAAAAAATAATTTGAATTCTCATTACTTAAATATTCATTTTACATTTATCAATTCAAAAAAATATAAATTAAATAGAAACAAAAAAATTGCATATCAATTTGTCAAAATAATAAATATGTTGTGATTAAATTATGAAAAAGAAATGAAATGTAGCATCCTCCAGGTACCACATACACGTGTCTCCATATAATTAAAACAACATTTGAATAAGAATTTTTTTTTAAAACCAAAAGATACTTTATATATATATATTAGTGCAAGTTTATACAATGTACATAACTTTGCTTATGTATACAAATACAATATAATTCTATTACAAAATTTTTTATGCCAAAAAAGATGAAATGCTCATGAGGATGATGATGTTGACATCAAGCACGCTGTTGTCCTACCGGAGCTTACAACATACTTCAAGCTTTCTATCAAGCAAACCCTCAAGTTAGGCTATCTACTACTTGAAAACTACAATTGCAAAGGAATAAGCTTGCGATTCAATCAGCAATTATTAATATAACCAAACATATAATACTCCTCAAGAACTAATTAAGGAGGAACTATAGAATTTAAATACACGCCAAGTGTATATTAATCTAATATACATATAATCGAACTCACACCAATAATTAAAACTAATTTAGGACTAACTAATATCACAATATCATAGGCACTACGTCGAATGTGTACGGAAGTCCAAATATAAAAAGAGTAAGTGAGCACTAAAATGTCAAGCTCAATTAGAGAATCTTATAGATAGATTCTACTCAAACTTAAAGCATAAAAGTTGTAGAGGACTTTTTTAAAGTTTCTGTAGCATCAAACCACGCCTCATTTGGAGTTTGGTAGCTCAAGTTATGGTCAAAACAGTCTCTAAGGCTGTGCCAGAAGACTGGCGCTCGCTAGTGGCCAAGTCTGCCAATCTGGCAATCGCTAGTGGTTGGTTTCAGCCAGTTCCCAATATGTCACACTCTTTCGGCCATAACTCTCTCTATAGAACTCAGATTTAGGTGATTTAAGAAGCTATGAAAAGCTATTTCAGAGGGCTACAACTTTCATGATGATAACTAGACTTAGTTCGATGGAATGGATTAAAGAAAATGCCCTTAAAGTGACTAGTGATGTCAAAGCATATGAATGTAACTCAATTCAAGCTACAACAATACATTCTAATTAAACACACTAATCCATATCAACTATCCATTAACATATAATATCAATCATTCATATTCGATCCACTTTTAATATATGCATTTATATACATAATGTAATATTGTATAGTTATGCAAGTTAGTATTCAGATATATACTTCCTCACACAATTTCCTCACATTTAGCCTCATTGGCTATTTTCCTCTCAATTCATCATCAATCATATGGCCATTACTGAGACTCTCTGCCCAGCTCAGTCTCAAGTATCATAATCAGTGGAGGCTCTCTACCTAGCTCAGTCTCCACTATCACACGTATACCTCACATCAATCAATATGGACATGTATCACATTCCTCACAATAATACATATATATACATTATTCCATACCAAGTGGCTTGCATTTTACAAATGCCAACATTCACCATACATACTCAATTAACCATTCTATGATCTCACATTAAAATAGTTATATTTTCATCTATCTTACTCACATCACAACATTCATATATCCATCGATCCTGCCATATAAATGATATACATAATTTAACATAGTTAAATAACTAAAGTTACTTGAAGAATAATTACATGTAAGAATTATATCAATAATTACTTATAAAAAGGCTTCAACTCTTTTACAAGTAAAGTTCCCCCTATTAAGTAGGGATTTCACTTCCTCTTCCAACTCTTACACATTACATAATATACCAAATTCCACAAGCAGACATTACAATTTATTCTTAATTCACATAAGGTAACTAAATGCTCAAAATCCAATATGACCTAAACGCACACACAAAAGTTTAACAACCCTTAAATTGCTTCCAAAGCTAGGGTTATATGTTTATAGCAAATTCCAATTATAATCACTCAATTTGGATGTGTGTGGAATTAATTATGGATTTTAGATTCCATTCAATCAAAATAGAACATCTAGTGAGCAGTAAAATATTTGGTCTCAATTGACCTTCCTAGCAATGAATTCAACCAAAACTCAAAACATAAAAATTCAAGAGAACTCTCTATAGTTTCCAATGAGTCTAACCTTGCTCAAATTAGAGTTGTAAAACTCAAGATATGGCAAGAATAAAATGACTGAAAAATAGAGTAATTTGGACCCGAATTTACAACTAATAAAAACTCAACTAAATCAATCAATTTCACAAGTAAACTTACCAAGTTGGCTTCAATGGATATTAAAGACCTTCTAACCTCCCAACTACTAGCTCAAACAAGATTATAAGCTCTCCAAAAATCTCTCAAAACCTCACTCTATTCTTCTTCTCCAATTTCTCTGCACATCCCTACATTCACACTACACTAATACACACACATACACACAATAATTAAATATTCAAATAATTACAACCACCAATCAAACTCCTTTATTTAAGCTCCAAAAGTCTTATTTAATAATTACTTAAAATTACATATTTATTACTTAAACCATTATAATAATACTAACAATAATAATATATACTAATAAAATATTCACACAAATCACTCAAAATATCCACAAAACTCCTTAATGCTATAAGCATATTGCACAATACCCTTCTTAACTTTCTGTTGCTATAACTAACTCCAAACTTACCTTTCAATTTGATCCCTCTCTACACTTATACCCATGCTTAAACTTTAATAAAGTTTACCAATTCTTATGCATAAAATGCAATATGCACGTCACTTACACGTGTGCTAAAGGGCGGGTATTACATTTCTTCCCCTCTTAAAAGAATTTCATCCCCGAAATTACTAACTACTCACCATCTTCTGGAAATAAGTGAGGATATTTCTGTTTCATCTGCTCTTCTACTTCCCATTTAGCTTCTTTCGGTGAATGGTGGCTCCACTTTACTTTCACTATCGAAATCTCCTTGTTTCTTAATTGCTTTACCTTCTGATCAAGTATCTTAATTGGTTCTTCCATATAGGTTAACTTCTCAGAGATTTCAATCTCAGGCTTTTGTATGATGTGGCTCGGGTTTGATCGATATCGCCTTAGCATTGACATATGAAACACATCGTGAATAGATGATAATTCTCTTGGAAGGGCCAACCTATATGCTAGTGGTCCAATTCTCTCAAGGATTTCATATGGTCCAACATACCTTGGACTCAATTTTTCGTGCTTGTCAAACTGAAAAATTTCCTTCCATGGTGACACTTTCAAGAAAACCTTCTCTCCAACATTATACTCCATTTCCCGATGATGTTTATCTGCATAACTCTTTTGACGATCTTGGGCCGACTTTAAGCATTTCTTGACTACTTAAACTTTTTCCAAAGTTTTTTGTATCAAGTCTGGTCCTTCAATTTATCTCAAACCTTCAATATTCTAACAAATCAGACTTCGACATTTCCTTTCATACAAAGCTTTATACGGTGCCATTCCAATGCTAAAATGAAAGCTATTATTGTAAGCAAATTCTAGCAACGACAAATGATCATTCTAGTTGCCTTTGAACTCCAAAGTACAAGCTCTCATCATGTCTTCCAAAGTCTGTATTGTTCTTTCCGATTGTCCATCCGTTTATGGATGAAAAGCTGTAATGAAATGTAATTTGGTTCCCAATGCTTCTTGTAAGCTTTTCTAAAAATGCGATGTAAAATGCCGATCTCGATTGGATATAATTGATACAGGAACCCCATGCAATCTCACTATCTCAGAGACGTATAAAGATGCTAACTTGTCTAAAGAATCTATTTGTTGTATTGGCAAAAAGTGTGCGGATTTAGTAAGTCGGTCAACTATCACCCACACCACATCATGTTTTCAAAATGTTCATAGAAACCTAATCATAAAATCTATCGTTATTCTCTTCCATTTCCATTCTAGTATCTTCAATGATTATAACTTTCCCGCAGGTGCTTAATGTTCCTCTTTAACTTATTGACATGTCAAACACTTAGCTACAAATTCTGCCACATCTTTCTTCATTGTTGGCCACCAATAAAAAGGCTTCAAATCCCGGTACATTTTCGTGCTTCCAGGATGCATAGTATAAGGAGCGGTGTGTGCTTCCTCCATAATTTATCTTCTTAATTCTCCAACATCCGGAACACATACACAAGTACCAATCACCAATATGCCATTTTCTCTAATTGCAAACTGAGTGTTGTCTCCTTTTTCCACTTTTTCCTTCATTCTCTTCAGGTATACATCTTCCATTTGATCACTTCTAATTTGATCCCCTAAAGATAGTTTGACTTGCAATGCTGCTAGCAAGTGGTCTTCCTCAATATTAAGATTAAGATTCATTGCTCATAATGCCACAAGATTCTCTTTTTCATAGCAAACAACTCCAACCAAAGTCTCTACTGTTTTACGACTTACAGTATCAACTACTACATTTGCTTTGCCCGAATGATACTCAATAGCACAGTCATAGTCTTTCAATAACTCCATACATCTTCGTTGTCTTGAGTTCAACTCTTTCTGTGTAAAGATATATTTCAAACTCTTATGGTCGGTAAAAATAGAAAATGTCTCCCCGTACAAGTAATGCCTCCAGATCTTCAGTGCATGGACAATGGTGACTAATTCCAAGTCGTGAATAGGATAATTAGCTTTATAATTTCATAATTGCCTTAAAGCATATGTGATCACCTTCCCATTTTGCATAAGGACACATCCTAAACCTTATCCCAAAGCATCCGTGTACACAACAAATCCCCCATCTCCAGTTGGTAATATAAGTATTGGGGTGGTAGTCAAGGCCTCTTTCAACTTCTTAAAACTTCATTGGCACTTGACGGTCCATTGAAATTGTACATTTTTATTCAATAGATTAGTTAATGGTTTTGCAATAATAGAAAAATCTTGCACAAATCTTCAATATTAACCATCCAATCCCAAAAAACTCTAAATTTTCGTCACATTTCTGGGTGCCTCCCATTCCATAATGGCCTTAATATTTGATGGATCCGGTTTAACACCCTCTCTTAAAACAATATGCCCTAGAAAAGTAATCTCTTCCATCCAAAACTCATATTTGCTGAATTTGGCATACAAGTATTGCTCTCTCAATATCTGCAAAGCTATTCGAAGATGCTACTCATGCACTTCCTTACTTAAAGAATAAATAAAAATATCATCGATGAAGATAATCACAAATTGATCTAAATACTGATGAAAAGTCTTGTTCATCAACGACATAAATGCTGCGGGTACATTTGTCAACCCAAAAGGCATAACCAAGAACTCATAATGCCCATATCTAGTCCGGAATACAGTCTTGGGAATTAAAGTTTCTGCCACCCGAAGTTACCAATAACCTGATCTCAAATCTATCTTTCAAAACACTGTGGCATTTTTCAACTGATCAAGTAAATCATCAATCCTCAGCAATGGATACTTGTTCTTCACCGTGATTCTGTTTAATTACCGATAATCTATGCACAAATGCATACTACTATCTTTCTTTTTAACAAATAAAACCGGAGCTTCCCAAGGTGATATATTTAGTTGGATAAAGCCCTTCTCTAAAAACTCCTCTAGTTGCTTCTTTAACTCTTTTAATTCTGTAGATGTCATTCTATAAGGAGCAATTGATATCGGTGCCACTCCCAGAATTATTTCAATCTCAAAATCAATTTCTCGATATGAAGGTAATCCCGGTAATTCATCTAAGAACACATTAGAGAAATCCCTAACTACTAGTACCTCAGTTACCCCCGGACTAACTTAGGTCGTATCCATAACATTTGCCAAGTAAACTTCACACCCATCTCTAATCAAATGGAATGATGTCATCATAGAAATTAAACATGTAGGCACTACTTTTCTCTCTCCCACCAATATTATCTTTTTCTGCCCTTCAACATCTATAACTACCTCTTTGGTGTAGCAATTTACAACTGCATGATGCTTCGCTAACCAATCTATACCTAAGATAATATCAAACTCATCTAGTTTAATAACTACCAAGTCTGCATATAAAATCTCACCATCTACTAATATAGGACATGTTTTCACTACTTAATTTACTACTACTATACCCCCAGCAGGCATAAAAATACATAAGCTATATTTTAGGGGTTCAATATTACCATTCACTCTCAATACAAATTTATATGACAAAAAGGAACATATAGATCCTGGGTCTATCAAAACATAAGCATCATGGTTAAAGATAGGAAAAGGACCAGTGACTACGTCTAGAGTAGTAGGAGCTTATTGCCTAGTGATGGCATAAATCCTTGCTTGGCCTTGAGATGGACCAGTAGAACCTGCTTGACCTGAAGTGCTAGCTCCACTTCCTCTACCACCTCGACCTCTACCTCGACTAGCCATAGGTGCATTCTCTCCGACACTACTATGCACTATTATCTGAGATCCCTCAGTATTCCTTCTTACCAGATAATCTCTAATAAAGTGGCCCTATTGACTGCAATGGAAGTATACACCCGGTCTAGTATTCAAGCATTCTCCTGAGTGGATCCTACCACACCTGTTACATGTTGGAGTTAAGGCACTGCTCACAGATCTATTTTGCCCTCTTCAGCTATCAAACCTCCTAAAGCCTCTACTAAAAGATCCTCCCCTTGACTGGTTGGATCGGCTCATGCTTCTTCCCCTGAAGTTGCCCCATTGAAAACTAGAGCCTCTGAAAGATGAACTAACACTAGTTCGAGTTAGAGCAGAGAATGAGCCAGTGGTCTTCTTCTTTTTGGCCTTCACCTTATTCCTTTCAATAATCATTTCTTCAGCTCTCAATGCTGTCTCCAACACCTCTCTATAGGTCAGAGGTTTAATTGCCATCTTCTCTTAGATCTCTAAATTCAGACCCCTTTCAAACTTATTCCTCTTCAACTCGTTAGTAGCTATTTCCTCCAGTGCATACTTTGATAATCTCACAAACTGTACTTCATAGTTAGCCACAGTCAGCTCATTTTGCTTTAATTCAAGAAATTCAATTTTTTATCCTGGAACACTACCGATGTATACTTCTCAGCAAACACTCTCAGAAATTCCTCCCATATCAGGGTCAACGGTACATTCTTGCTTCCCGGCACCGTCTCCTATCAATCTAGAGCATCTTGCTTAAATAGGGATACGACATAGCTCACCTTCTTCTTGGTGGTACACTCAAACTAATCAAGAATTCTCTTGGTGCTTTGTAGCCATTCTTCAGCTACCGTGAGGTCAGTGGTACCCATAAAGGCTTTTGTACCTTACTTCCTAATATTTTCATAGGTCTCATCTACAACATTCCCTACTAGTGGTTGACCTACATTCCTCATCATCTGAACAAACTCCTATATAAAAGGATATGCAGTAGGAGAAGGGACTTGGGGTTGAGGTTGTTCTGGTTCAGGTCTATGCACTGACTCTGACGACTCTTTGGGGTCAACTCAAAGTGCTTGATGTTCATCTATCCTGAGATATGCAATGCATATCAACTACATGCTTTCTAAAAACTCATGCATGAGATGTAATGAATGCAACATGTTTAGTATCCCGAGGAAATATAATCCCCACTCTGATACCACTTAATATAGACACTTCAGGTACCACATACACGTATCTCCATATAATTAAAACAACACTTAAATAAGAATTTTTTTTAAAACCAAAAGATACTTTATATATATTAGTGCAAGTTTATACAATATACATAACTTTGCTTATGTATACAAATACAATATAATTTTATTACAAAATCCTTAATGCCAAAAATGATGAAATGCTCATGAGGATGATGATGTTGACATCAACCACGCTATTGTCCCATCTGAGCTCACAACAAGGACACACTTCAAGCTTCCTATTAAGCAAACCCTCAAGCTAGGCTATCTACTACCTGAAAACCATAATTGCAAAGGAATGAACTTGCGACTCAATAAGAAATTATTAATATAACCAAACATATAATACTCCTCAATAACTAATTAAGAAAGAACTATAGAATTTAAATACACACCAAGTGTGTATTAATCTAATATACATATAATTAAACTCACACTAATAATTAAAACTAATTTTGAACCAACTAATGTCACAATATCATAGGCACTATGTCGAATACGTATAGAAGTCCAAATGTAAAAGGAGTAAGTGAGCAATAAAATGTCAAGCTCAATTAGAGAATTGTAAAAATAAATTCTACTTAAATTTAAATCATAAAAGTTGTAGAGAACTCTTTAAAGTTTCTGTAGCATTAAACCATGCCTCATTTGGAGTTCGGTAGCTCAAGTTATGGTTAAAGCAATTTCTAGAGCTATGCTAGAAGACTGGCGCTCTCCAGACCACTGGCGATCGCTAGTGGGCAAGTTTGCCAATCTTAACTGGCGATCGCCAGTGGTTGGTTTCAGCCACTTCCTAATATGTCATACTCTTTCGGCCATAACTCTCTCTACAGAACTCCGATTCAGGTGATTTAAAAAGTTATGGAAAGCTATTTCAAAGGGCTAAAACTTTCATAAAGACACCTAGACTTAATTCGATGGTATGGAATAAAAAAAACCCTTGAAATGACTAGTGATGTCAAAGCATATGAATGTAACTCAATTCAAGCTACAACAATACATTCTAAACACACTAATCCATACCAACCATCCATTAACACATAATATCAATCATTCACATTCAATCCACTTTCAATATATACATATATATATACACAATGCAACAATGCATAGTTATGCAAGTTAGTATTCAGATATATCCTTCCTCACACAATTTCCTAACATTTAGCCTCATTGGCTATTTCCCTCTCTATTCATCATCAATCAACTGTCCATTACTGAGACTCTCTATCCAGCTCAGTCTCAGTTATTACAATCAGTGAAGGCTCTCTGCCCAGCTCAGTCTCCACTATCATACGTATACCTCACATCAATCAATATGCATAAGTATCAAATTCCTCACAATAATACATATATATACATTATTCCACACCAAGTGGCTTGCACTTTAAAAATGCCAACATTCACTATACATACTCAATTAACCATTCTGTGATCTCATATCAAAATTGTCATATTTTCATCTATCTTACTCACATCACAACATTAATATATCCATCGATCTTGCTATATAAATAATATACATAATTCAACATAGTTAAATAACTAAAGTTACTTGAAGAATAATTACATGTAAGAATTATATCAATAATTACTTACAAAAAGGCTTTAACTCCTTCACAAGCAAAGTTCCCCCTATCGAGTAGGGTCTTCACTTCCTTTTCCAACTCTTACACATTACATAATATACCAAATTCCACAAGCAAACATTACAATTTATTCTTAATTCACATAAGGAAACTAAATGCTTAAAATCCAATATGACCTAAACACACGCACATAAGTCTAATAACTCCCAAATTGCTACCAAAGCTAGGGTTATATGTTTATAGCAAATTTCAATTGGAATCACTCAATTTGGATGTGTGTGGAATTAATTATGGATTTTAGAATCCATTCAACCAAAATAGAGCATCTAGTGAGCAGTAAAATATTCGGTCTCAATTGACCTTTCTAGCAATGAATTCAACCAAAACTCAAAACATAAAAGTTCAAGAGGACTCTCTGAAGTTTCCAGGAAGTCTAACTTTGCTCAAATCAGAGTTGTAAAACTCAAGATATGGCAAGAACAAAATAACTGAAAAACAGAATAATTTGGACCCGAATTTGCAACTAATAAAAACTCAACTAAATCAATCAATTACACAAGTAAACTTACCAAGTTGGCTTCAATGGATTTTAAAGACATTCTAATCTCCCAATTGCTAGCTCAAACAAGATCATAAGCTCTCCAAAAATCTCTCAAAACCTCACTCTATTTTTCTTCTCCAATTTCTCTACACATCCCTACACTCACACTACACTAATACACACACACAAAATAATTAAATATTCAAATAATTACAACCACCAATCAAACTCCTTCATTTAAGCTCCAAAACTCTTCTTTAATAATTACTTACAATTACATATTTATCACTTAAACCATTATAATAATACTAACAATAATAATATCTACTAATGAAATATTCACACAAATCACCCAAAATATCCACAAAACTCCTTAATGCTATAAGCATATTGCACAATACCCTTCTTAACTTTCTATTGCTACAACTAACTCCAAACTTACCTTTCAATTTGATCCCTCTCTACACTTATACCCATGCTTAAACTTAAATAAAGTCTACCAATTCTTATGCATAAAATGCAATATGCACGTCACTTACACGTGTGCTAAGGGGCGGGTGTTACATGAAAGGTTAAGTTTTTTTTTACAAATAATTAAAATAAATTATTTTGACGTGGTATCTACATGGACCACTCAGATTATTCTAGCTATCACGTCAGCAAAATTTAGTTGGATTTTCAGCGGATGATTTGAATTACAAAAATAAAAAAGTTGGTGAATAATATTGTCAAAATTAAAAATATATGTCGAATTTGTCAAAAGCGCTAAAGCTCAAATTATTTTTGTAATTTACCTTTAAAAACCTCTCCCTATAGCTAATACAAGAATACAAGAAAGGGTAAAATTAAAGGGATAATAGTCTCATTTATCCCAACCATAGACCATTTTTCTACTTTATCCTATCTTTTAATTCTTATCAATTTATACTTTTAATGTTTCAAGTTATTTCAATTTTATCCAACCTTCAATTGGTATGTACAATTGATGACATGGCAGACTGATGTGACTTACAATTGCTGATCATTGATATAAACAAAAAAATTGAAAACAACGTCATTTTCACGTTAATAACGTATTATAAGGGTCCTGCTTCCTCCTATTGCTGCTCTTTGCAAAGAAGATAAAGGCGAAGAAGAAATTTCCAACTTGATACTATAACAAGACTATGCAATCAATATATGTAACCGGTTTAAGCAAATGATGGAAGTACTCAGCACGGGAGCAGGAGCATAAACATGGAGGAATCAAATTATTCGTGGACTCTCAATCATTATTAAGCATACAAGTTTTAAGACTAATATAGCTAAAATATGTACGAATTTAACGGAGCTACAATTTGAATGAGGATGAAATAGAAAAATACAAAAAATACAAAACAAGGACAAAATAGATAGAAACATTGCATGAGGAAAAGATACCGAGAAGAATCCAATAAAGAGAGTAACAAATGGAGCTATAATTTGGGCTAAATTTTTCCTAGGAACTTAGCTAATCCAACTATTTTCAGGATGAAAGATAAAGAATAATTGGCTCCCATAAACAATTTGGTGAAGAAAGATTCAGGGATTAAAAACTTATAAAAGTAATGATTTTACAGAATAACCCTGCAATACAATCGCACAATATTGCGAAACACATCAATTGATATACTCCACGAAGGCATAAGAAGGAGTCGGAGATGGAACATGAGAGTAGGGTTTTGCTACGGCGGTGGCCGAGATGGTAGTGATGGTATTGAAGTAGCGGCCGTTGTGGCGGTGGTGGAAGGTTACAATCCTATGTTAACGTTAAAACAACGCTCTCTTCAGTTTTTTTTTATCTATTAAAACTACACTGTTTTGATTAATTACACAATCAATAATTGCAAGCCACATCAGACTGTCATGCCATCAATTTTACATGCAATTGATGGTTGCATAAAATTGAAATAAATCAAAAATTAAAAGGTATAATTGATAAGAATTAAAAGATACAATAAAGTAGAAAATTAACCTCAACTATTATCTCAAAATTAAACCAACAAATATTAGAAGGCCAAAACAACCAAAAAGACATAAAGCCAAAAACATTAGGCAACCTAAAGGAGCTAAGATCGATTGCAATCTAAACAGAGACTAAACAAAACCAACTTCAACAACATAACCAAGCAATGACAATGGTAAACACCAAGAAAGATAAAGCAGCTAGCCAGCTACACAGCAACAGGAACATATAATTGTAGCCATAACAACTTGATAAGGTTCTAATGCAATTGAAAAGAAGTATGCTTTTCTAGCTCATACTTATTTATTTTTATTTTTTTTAAGGATAGGGGAAGTGGATACACATAGAGCACAATTATGTTCAGTGATAGCATCCATTAACAATCACATTTAATTAGAGCTTATTATCTTTCTAATAGAAAATTATTTAATTTCTATGACTTTCCATTTTAATTTAATTAACTTAATTGATAATTACCATATGTAACCAGCGTAAATTTCTACTAGTAGTATTAATTCTATTTTTTTTCAAAGTTGCATATATATTTATGGCTCACCTCGAAGGAAAAGCTTCTCACAAATGCGGAACGGCTTAGAAGGCACTTGTGCAACTTGGATATATGTCAACGATGTGGGGCAGAGTCTGAAACGATTCTGCATGTTTTGCGTGATTGCATGCATGCGAGGGTTGTTTAGGATAAGCTACTGGATGCGAATGATAGACAATTATTCTTTATGCGAAGCCTAGAGGAGTGGTTAGTTCAAAATATGATGAATAAGAAGGTCATGAACAATAGTCTCAGCTGGGATTGTATATTTGGAGTTGCAGTTTGGAGACTGTGGTTTTGGCGGAATTGCTCCCTATTCCGATCTCAAAATTGGGTAGGAAATAAAGTTCAAGATATCCTTGCTCGAACTACAGAGATCTCAGTCACTCTTAAAAGATTTGGGCAATTTGATGTTGCAGGGAATTTAAAGGTTCAGAAGCTGATATGCTGGTCGCCACCACTTGAAGGTTGGGTGAAGGTTAATACAGATGGGGCTTTTAGTAGAAGCTTAAAATTATCAACAGCGGGTAGAGTCATAAGGGACCTTTGTGGTAATTGGATGTCGGGCTTCGTTGCTAATATTGGCACTTGCTCGCTAACAGCAGCAGAGTTATGGGGGATTTTTGAGGGATTATCCCTCGCCTGGGAGCTCGGGTATAGGCGAGTCCTTCTGGAAACTGATAGTCGGTGTGCTTTGAATTTGTTGAAGCAAGATGGTGGCAGAGTTCATGCAAATTCCCACCTAGTTCAGTCCATCACTAACCTTGTCAAGCGTACATGGGAAGTTAAGTTTGTGCATGTTTACAGAGAAGCGAATTTCGTGGCAGATTTTATGGCAAACCACGTGAAAATGATGGAGATTGGATGCCGCAATTTTAATCAACCTCCTACTGCTGCTTTGGAGTGGTTAAATCACGATAAAGTGGGTGTTGGTTATTATCGTTTATCATAATTTTTTGTGTTATTATTTTGAAATATATATATATAATGAATAATACTTGGTGTCCCCCGGCTGGGCAGCTACATTGCTGTCCATCGGGTGACAATTACTATTTGGCCCCTGTAATTTGCGAGTAAAAACATAATTTTCCAAGCCAAATTATATTTTTACCCCAACAAATTTCATTAAATGGGGCCAAATGGTAATTGTCCACCCGGGGGACAGCACTGTAGCTGTCCACCTGGGAGACACCTATCATCCTCATATATATGTGGACACATGGTCTGACCCGGCCCACGAGGCAAGAGCCCGATGATGAAAAAATGACAAATAAGCCCAATATGCAAAGGAATTGGATTCTGACCCAATCATGAGAAACCCAAATATCCTACAACCCAACTAAACTAAACCTATCAGAGCCCAAATAACCTAAACCCATCAAAGCCCAAGACCTATCAGAGCCCATTAACCAAACCCATCAAAACCCTAATATCTCCTCTATAAAAAGAAAAGAAAAGAAACCCTAGGGGGGTGGCTAGAAAGAAAGGAAAAAAA
>CATIWO010187352.1:0-12353 GCA_949673435.1 Macaranga tanarius
GTTTTTCTGGTTTGAATGTAAAGATATATCATGGAGTAATTAATGTGCATGACATGATTTATGTCCTTGAAAAGAATTTAAGTTCTATTCCTATGGACATATGTATGGGTTTGTTTGAGGCCACGTGTTGCGGGTCTCACAGTTAATGCCCAAGCGGATAATAGGGTTCTGTTGGACACATCTATTCCAAGATTGGGTGGCACTCAACGTAGCATTGCTAGGCCATCCATTAACTCCAACAATTTCGAGATCAAGCCATCCTTGATTCAGATGATTCAGAATACGGTTCAGTTATTTGGCATGACTAAAGAGGATCCCAATTACCATATTGCTGAATTTTTAGAGCTTTGCGACACCATAAAGATGAATGGTGTGACTGAAGATGCATTGAGGCTGCGCCTATTTCCTTTTTCACTCAAGGATAAGGCAAAAATATGGTTAAAAACTCAACCGGCTGGTTCGTTCATAATATGGGATGATTTAGCAAAGGCTTTCCTTGCTAAATATTTTTCACCTTCAAAGACAGCCAAAATTGTGGCAGAGATAACCGCGTTTCAGCAATTCGAGCATGAGTCAATGAGTGAAGCATGGGAAAGGTTTACAAATTTACAAAGGATTTGTCCACATCATGGACTGCCTAGGGATGTGATAATTAGGACCTTCTATAATGGGATTACACCGTCTACTCATGACTCCATTAATTCCAAGGCTGGGTGTTCATTAATGAGGAAGACAGTGGATGAGGCTACAACAATTTTAGAGACAATGGCATTTGACAGTTATTTGTGGCCTGCATAACGAGCTATTGCACCTAAGGCTTCGGGTAAATTCGAAGTGGATGGTGTGACAGCCCTTCAAGCATAAATCTCTGCACTTTCTAAGCAATTAGGCAACCTTTCACACAGGCCAATGCAGCCCCTTCGAATTTTTAAGGTGAGCAATGTCATATGATGGGCAATATGGGTGATGATTTTATTTCTTGTAATGCAGGACACTTTGGAGATAATGTGGTAGAACGAGCCAACTATGTGGGCAATCAATTTCAAGGGAGGCAAACTAATAACCCATACTCCAACATATACAATCCAGGGTAGCGCAACCATCCAAATTTTTCATGGAGTAACAACAATAACATGGCTGCACCAAATAACATGGCAAAAGCTCAAGGTCCTCCAGGTTTTCAACAACTCTAACAAGATAAAATGGCATCTATAGAGAATAAATTAGATAAATTTTTTAATGCCATCACTACCAAAATAACGAGCCAAGATGAAAATCAAAAGAGGATGGAGGCGAAGTTTGATCAAATTGCAAAGAATCATTCCTCTTTGATTCATAACATCGAGGTTCAATTGGGACAGCTAGCTAATGCCATGATCGCAAGAGGGCACGGAAATCTTCCTAGTAACACTGAGGTAAATCCAAGGGATGTCAAGGCTATCACTCTATGTACTGGTAAGGAGCTGAAATCAAAAGATGAGATGGACAACAATGCCACAACTGAAAAGAATGTCGTTAACCAAGACTCACAAGATGAAGAGAATGAGGAAACTATGGGAAAAGGTGTAGAGACAAATAAAAAAAAGGTGCCAAGTTTATCCACACCACTAGCACCTAAAATTCCTTTTCCCCATAGGTTGAGGAAATAAAAAGATGGCGAGCAATTTTCCAAATTTTTAAAAATTTTTAAGAAACTTCATATTAACATTCCATTGGCCGAGGCACTAGTGCAAATGCCCAAGTATGCTCTTGGGGCTTGCTTGAGACCATAGAGTGATTTGTTTAATTTACACATAAAGTAAGGATGTTGAGAGTCCTTAAATCCAGGAGGTTGTGCCATGTACACGGTTTCCTTCAAGTGCCCATGAAGGAAGGCATTTTTAACATCAAGTTGTCTCAATTTCTAGTTGGATGTTGTAGCAATGGCAAGGACTACTCGGATTGTTGTTGCTCGGACTACCGGACTATAGGTTTCTTTGTAGTCAAGTCCTTCTATTTGAGAGTATCCCTGGGCAACAAGACAAGCTTTATATCATTCTATGCTGCCATCCTCTTTGAATTTGATTTTGAATATCCATTTAAAGCCGACAATGTTTATGTCAAGTGGTTTTAGTACTAATTGCCAAGTGTTATTTTCATGAAAGGCTTGAATTTCTTGATCCATGGCTGCCTTTGAATGAGGGATTTATAATACTGCTTTATATGAGGTTGGAATATTGATGTCACTATATGTAACAAGAGTGGTATTGTTATGCCTAGAGTGAATAAGTTGTGTTACTTGCGCAAGGTTAAGATCTAGGTTCGGGTTTTGGCAAAGGCGAGTGCGAGTGACCATAGGTTTCTCAACTGGATGTTCTTATGAGTTTGAAGTGTTTCCTATAAAAGATAGATCAACAATTAAATTTTAACTTAAGTCAGGAAAATTATTAGGAGAAAGAGTGGTGTTCGTTGCTCAGCCATCTTGATATATTGCATGCTCAGCATGGGCATTGTGCATGAGCAGGTCTTGGGTATGAGAACTTTATTGGCTGGCTTGAGTGACATTGACATCAAATGTAGCATCATGAGTTGGGACTGTATTGTTTATTTGAATGGTCTGTTCAGGTAAGGCTGAAGTCTGATTGTGCCGATGTTGTAGTGTGGTATTGACATTTGTAACGGCTTCAATGCATGGATCTTGTGAAGTTGAATTTGGATCAGTGTTGATGTCGGCAATGGTTGGTGATGCTTGAACTAATGGGTCCTGAATATTTACCAAATTTTCTATATTTTGGGCTATCATAAGTGGTGGTTCTTATATGGAGATATTGGGGTTGACATCATTATTTGTTGGGTTATCTGAGTGAGTTGATGGATTGATGCAATCTTGAGTGATGGTTGCCTCATCTTAATCTGGGTTAGTGTTTGGAGTTGTTGAGTTTTGGATTTTTAGGATTTCTGTGGATGGTTCATTTTGTATGGACATTTTGCTAATTATTAGGCTGTTTGGGCTCGCTAATAGAGATAAGTGGCCCATATGTGAATTTCCTTTCTCAATGCAAGTCGTATCATGTGAGTTCCCTTTCTTGACATCATTAACCTGCACTTGTTCAATATTGTATGGAAAAAAAGTAACTTCTAGTTCTCTTGGACTAGCATTAGTATGTGATAAAGAGTAAAGAAAAAAATATTCATCAAAAACCATATGACGAGAAATATATACTTTATTGGTTGATGAATGTAAGCATCGATATCCCTTGTGAATGAGACTGTAACTAATAAATATGTAAGAATATGATTTTTTTTGAATTTGTTTTTCCTTCTATGATCTCGAAGGTAAGGGAAGCATCTACATCCAAAAATTCTTAAATGATATAGTCAAGTTCATAATTAAATGGTTTAAAATATGGACTTTTCATACCGAGTATGGATGACGACAAGCGGTTGATTAAAAAGTGGCAGTGAGGAAAGTATCTAGCCAATATTTATTTGGCATGTGTGCTTGAAATAAAAGTGTGAGTCCCGTTTCTACAATATGACAGTGCTTTCTTTCAGCAACTCTGTTTTGTTATGGAGTGTAGGGGTAAGAAAATTGATGATGAATACTATGATTTGTTAAGTGAGTTTTAAATGCAATGGAGGTAAATTCACCACCACTGTCACTTTGAAAAATTTTAATTTTTTCTTTCCAACAAATTTTCTATGTGTTTTTAAAACTTAATAAATATTTCAAAAAAATATAATTTTTGTTTAAGAGGAAATATCCATATGTAGCGAGTGCAGCCATCTATCATGGTGGCATAATATTTGAATTTTTGACATAAGAGTATTTGATGTATCCCACATCAGTTAGCAAGAGAGGTCTTAGCTGTTATATAAATGGGTTAGCAAAGCTCCTCCTCTGAGCTAGCTTTTGGGATGGAGTTAGGCAGGTTCATATCATGTGGTATCAGAGCCTACTTTTGACTGGTCGGGTGGGCGCATGTACGAAGGTTCCCTACAACCCGTACGAGATAACGACAGAGTTGGCAAGAGGATGTGCAGTCTAAATGGGTCGGGAATAATGTATCCCATATCGATTAGCAAGAGAGGTCTTGAGTATTATATATGTGGGTTAGCAAACCTCCTCCTCTGAGCTAGCTTTTGGGATGGAGTTAGGCAGGTTCATATCATGTGGTATCAGAGCCTGCTCTTGACTGGTCGGGTGGGCACATGTACGAAGGTTCCCTGCAACCCGTACGGAATAACGACGGAGTTGGCACAAGGACGTGCAATCTAAAGGGATCAGGAATGATGTATCCTATATCTGTTAGCAAGAGAGGTCTTGGGTGTTATATATATGGGCTAGCAATCCTCCTCCTCTGAGCTAGCTTTTGGGATGGAGTTAGGCGGGTTCATATCAATATTGTTGCAGGACCCCATAAATCACAGTGCAATTTTTCCAAAGGAAAATTTGCATTTTTATTTGATAAAGAAAATGGTAGTTTACAACTTTTTTCCATTTGACAACTAACACAAATGGTTTTTGGTTATTCCCAACTTGAAATATTGATTAAATTTTTGGAATGCAAGATTTTCAAAAAATTTTGATGTGGGTGCCCCATGTGTTGATGCCAAATTATTTGAGAGACTCCTTTGTAAGCAGCCAATGCTTTGTGATTGTTGTCTAGTGCGTATAAGTCATTGTACTTATTTCCTTTAGCAAGTACTTTTCCCTGCTAAGACTTAATAAAAAATGGTTAGGATCAAATGTAATAGTGAAATCATTATCCGAGTTAATTTGGGTATAGAAATAAGATTTTTTTTTTAATTTCAGGTACTACTAGAACATTCTTAAGTTTGATGAGTCCATTATTTATTTCAATTTTCCCTTCTCCAATATGACTTATATGTAAATTGTCTCTATTACCAACAATAATATATTCATCTCCTTTATATTTAGCAAGTTTTGAAAGTTTACCTGGATCATTGATGATGTGTATAGTTGCACCTGAGTCGGCATACATATTTGGATCATCATTTTGAGTTATATTCATAGCTGCCAATGCCTTGTAAAGTTGATCCTCTGGTTGAATGGAGTGATCAAAATGACTCCAGCACTCAATAGCAGAGTGGTTATATTTCCCACAATTTGACATATAATAGGATCTTTGTATGGTTTGTTATTTTTATTCTCATTTGCATTTGCAATGGACCTTTCTTCATTGTTATGAGAGGGAAGGTTGGTCTAGAGCTGTGTCGTGCTAACGGGTTGAATCCACGCCCACGAGAGCCAAATCTGCCTCCATACCTCCCTCAACCTCTTCCTCTTTATGCAAAGTATGCTTGGTCATGCTGGAGATTAGGTTCTTGTTCATTGGTGTTATTAGAGTATAGTTGTTCATATGCCTGAAGAGCAATAACAAACTGGTAAAATGAAGGATAGGGTGGCTTTGTGAGCATAGCCGTACGGAAATCATTATATTTTAGTCTGAGCCCTCTTGCAAGTTGAAATACCTTTTTTATTTCATTGATGGGCTTTTTGATGGCAGTTAAGTTGTCACACAAGCCTTTGAATTTCTTTACATAATCATTAATGGAGAGGTTACCTTTTTGTAAGGACATAAGAGTTTCATTTAAGATTATCTATTTTTCTACCGTTGTGGGTAGAATTTGTTATTTAACTGATCTCCATACCTTGAGAGCTGAACCAATATCTTCAAGAGTAACAAGAACTTCTGTTTCGATATTTTTCAGTAAAAAGACAGTAAGGAGTCCATCGTTCTTCTTCCAAAGAATATAATTTGGGTTGGTTTCAGCTTTGTCTTTTTGCTGATTTCTGGTAAAGGTTCACAGCCTTCAACGAGATGATGTCCCATATTGATACTTTGAATGAGGGGCTCCATTTAAGAGTGCCATGAAAGATAGTTAGTATTGTTTAATTTCAGAGAAATTAGACTTGAGCATTAATGGAGAGTTCTGGTTCACTGTCAAGACAAGTATTGGCTATAAGAATTGAAAGCCTTATCGTCGCTTTATTGACTCCATGCCACTAAGGCGTCGCCTACTGAGGCGTTGCCTTATCGCTTGCTAAGACGTCGCCTTATAGCTTCAAATGGGCTGAGGTGTCGCCTTTGTGCATAGAGGCGTCGCCTCTATGTAATCAGGCGAAGCCTGATCGCCCTATGACGTTCGAATTTTTTGAATTTTTCAAAAACAACAACGAAAATCAATGCAAAACATCCAAAAAAATAACCAAAAATAAGTATATAGATGAAAGGATTGAAGAAAAGAAGTCCACTCATAAAAATGCAGATTCCTTCTCTTCTTCTTCTCCTTTCGGCAGTGTTTCCTTCATTTTTTTCTTCTTCTTCTTTATCGCTGTCAATGGCGGTTTACGCCAAATTGTAGTTTAGTCCCCTATCTTATAAATTTTCAATCAAGTCCTTTCTCCAAACTTATTTTCCTTACGATTTAGTCCTAACTCAAAATAACTTTAATTATTCGGGTACGGACATGACATTTAAGCCCTCTTATAAATAGTATTAATTCTCACTATTAGTGGGGTCCACTATTTCTGACATGTACAAAGAAAAATTAGATAAATATATATTTTTTCCCTAATATTTATAATAAGGAATAAATTTGCTCCTGAAGAAAATTTAAAAACATTTAAATACAAAAAAATTTTCAAAATAATTCAGATTTTTATCTAATAAAAATGTTAAATAACCTTTTGTTTTTTAACACTTATAAGATCTATTAATAGTAATATGATATTAAAAAGATTTGACATATACTTTTTTGAAATTTTTTTGTAAAATATTATAAATTTATTCCATCCTATTTTAAAATGTTAAGAATATTTAAATAAAAGAAACTCTTCTCCTATATAAAATTTTGAGTTTTTATTCACTTCTAAAATATAAATATTTATCTATTTATTTATTTATCCATCTCATCCTAATTTGTTACATTTAAATAAATATTTATTAATATGTATTTTGAGAGTAAATAAAAAAAAGAAAAAAATTATATAAAATGAAATGAATTTTTTATTTAAATAATTGTTTTAATATTTTTATAGATGAGAAGTTTAAATTTTTTTTAAAAAAAAAATTGTGCTTAAATGTTCTTAAATTTTCCTTAAAGGCAAATTTGTTTCTTATTATAAAAATTAGGGGAAAAAATATACATTTATCTAATTTTTTTTATGTACATATTAGATATAGTGGACCCTACTAACGGTAAAAATTAATAACGTTTGTAAAAGGGGCTTAACTGTATAATTTTTAAAACGATAAGAATGTATTTAGGCCTTGAAAAATATTAGTGGTGGATATAAAATTAGTGTGTGGCCGGCGTTAGGTGTGTTTTTTTACATTTTCCCTTAAAAACATCTATTAGCATCATTTATATTTTCAGCCTAGGGAAAGAGTATATCGACCAAACAAATTTTGATGAATTCTATAAATTTATTATTTTTTGAGTATTAATTTCAATTCTTGTTCAAAAACAAATATAAAGACAAAGTTAATCCTTGAAAAGTAATTAACAGAAACAAATTATGCATGCGATATGCGGCCAAAAATTGGAAACCAAATCTGCTATTTATGAAAAGAGAGTGAATAAGAATTTAAATGTTGTTTTGATTCGTTTATGGGCTTAATTTTCTATCTAGGTGCAACTGTTTACTTACCATGGGAGCTCAAGATGTTGTTGGCTGCTGGAATTCATGGAGTCGTCTTTGAATTTGATTCCTTTGTATGCATCATTGCATCTGTAATTGCGTAGAATCAAGTGTTATGACACCATACATATTGGCTACAAATTACATTTTATGGGCCCTTTCTACTCTCACTCAAAATTTTTTATTTGTTTGTTTTTCTTTTTTTATCCTTTTTCTATGGGCTATGATTAAGTCGAGTCACTCATAAATTACTCGAAACTCGACTCGATAAAAACTCATTCGACCTCATGTATTAAAAGTCGTTTAGTAAATGAATAGAACTCAAACTATGCAAAATTTAGCTTGTGAAGCTCACAAACAAACTCAAATAAGAGCTCGCGAGCCAACTTGAAATTTTAATATGTTAATAATTTAATTTTAGATATATTTATATCTATATATATAAATGCAGGAACCTCAGAATTTCTCTTTATTCAGTATTCTATAATTTTGGATGATATTGATTCTTAACTTTGAATTCTAAAAGTAAAATGCTTAAAGTATGAAAAATGCATCAAATTGAAGCTATAAATGTGTAAAAAGAAGTAAAACATGTATTGGAATGAGTTCTAAAATATTTTGGTTGAAAATATGTTGATTCTAGGTTGAAATGTTATTATTTCATGTGCAAAATGCCTCTATTGGTCGATCAGGTGACACCTGATCAATCTGGCGGTGCCTCAAGGTGCTGAGGCAACGCCTCAGTACTAAGGCGGTGCCTTAGTGCATTGAGAAGGCTTCTCAGTGCACTAAGGAGGTACCTCAGTACTGAGGAGGTGCCTCTTTGGCCAGTGCCTATGATAAAATGAACTTAACATCAACTAGAAGTATGTCAACATCCATATGAACACTAAAATTACTTAAATTGCCCAAAATGAGTAAAAAAGAACCTATTTTACTAAAGATATATGTGATTCACTTATAAATATATGTAACTATGTAATTGAGCTTGTTAAGTGAACTTAGAGTTGATGTGCATCCTTTACTTTAAAAAGTAAAGGATAGTTGAATGATTAATACTTAATTTTAGCAATAAATGCAAATGATATTAAATTCTAATCAATTAAAATATCATAAGATTAAGATTTTAAGTTTGTTTAATTACAAAGTATGATAACATCCGATAAATTTTTAAGTCTTCGACATAGAGACTAAATTTATGCTAGATGATAAATCAAACTGAGAAAATATCGAAATAAGTAAATGAGATATAAACCAACGTAAATGGAATCGAATTCTATAAGATTGAGAATGTGTTATTATGATGTTATATATATATAGTGAGATATATATATATATATATATATACATGAGTACAGTCAAGATTATATTGGCCAACTTAATGAAAACTATCTTTGGGATAATGCATGGATTCATTTGTGCCTTTAGGGTGAATCTATGTGGCTGATAAGTATGCATACAAATTTATTGAGTAATGATATTTTGAGATATAGTCAGTGTGGACGGTGTTAGTGACTTGAGTTTTGATACTAAGAATTGTGATCCTTGGATCCACAGTGTTGTATAAGAGTAATATTATGATATGGTGATAATGTATATTATATAACAAATAATTATGAATGTGAATAAAGCTTATAAGCTAAGCAATGTATAATATACATTACAAATAACGTAATGATCCAAAATATGAGAATTGAGAATTGAGAAAAAGAAACTATACTATCATACAATGAACATTGGCATTACAAGAACTTCAATTTTGAACGCAAAAATATTATGTTGATGATAATAATCATAATGTAATGAAATTTGGTGTATTTAATCTTGAGACTTGTTAACAATTTGAGCACTTTTTTTTTTTTCATTACTTGTTATTATTATATTTATTTGATCATCTCTTGGGTGCTCCTTGATGCTTGAATTATTTTTGTTATTTTTTTACACTCATTGAATAATTTCTTTACAAAATTATTCACACTCTTTATTTTTTAAAAAATTTACAATATAAATATATAGTATTTATTTAGCTAGTATATGAGAGGTGACTGTACAGTGGATCATGATGATATATAATTTAACAGAAACTAACTTCATTGATATCAAGCAAAGATTGCTAAAATTGATGGAATAAAAGGAGAAAAAATCTTAGAACTGAAAGCATTAGGTCCCACCATAGGACATAACATTGATTGATAAATCATGAAACCTTATCTTGATTTTTCTTATTTGAGCATATCCATCAATTATTTATTGAACATATATGTCAACAATACATATTTCAAGAGCATACATATTTCAAGAGCATTGTTGACATAAATGTTCAAAAATTGATTGTGTATAATGATTGATGGATATGCTCACACTACAACAAAAAATGTTTATATTAACATATTATTAGTGACATATTTATCAAATGTTATTTTAAAAGAATAAAATTATATTTTAAAAAACGTTTTATATAAATGTCACCATAAATTTATCAATTACAATATTTTTCTTGTTAAATTGATATTTAATAAAAAAAAATGTCATTGTAATTCTAGTTCTGTAACATTTTTTATGATATGTATTTAATATAATTATAATTTCTAGTTGAAATTAATATTTTGATTTATCTTTTTTTATTAAAACAAATAAAAATATATTTTTTAATCTCTACAAAGTCATCATATTTTTAAATTTTTAGTCTTAATAATCATTTTGAATTTTGAATTTTTATTCTTAACAACCAATTAAAATAGAAAACAACTCTTATTTCTTATCTTTTATCTCTAATTATTTTTTCTCATATTTATCATTTTAACTTTATCTTATTAGAATCAAAAGTTTTTATTTTTTTCATGAGGCAAAATCCATTACTCTTGCCAACGCACACGTCCCAACACCATCAATATTTAGCTTCATCCGAGAGTTAGTAGGAGGTTGGATAGGCAATCAATTTTTCAATTTTCAAACATGTTAAAAACATGAGAGTATATAAAATTGATTCTGGTTAAAATGAGGAAAAAGGAAAGAAGTGATATTGTTTGTGAGCAAATTTTTTTAACAGCTTACATTTCTAATTAATGTTTTTATTTTATAATTACTGTTTATCAACTCAATTGATTACTTGTTTTATTTTTTAATTTTTTTTGAATGTTGTTACATTAACTTAGTATAAGAATTTTTAAAATGATAATTGACATGTATTTAATAACTTCTATGAACGATAATAGTATTTATTTGATTATTAGATTGTTTCCTTATTTGTCATGTTATTTTTCTTACTATTTGTTAATGTTTTTATATTTTTCTTATTTAATTTTATGCAGGTTTCATCCTTGAATGTGAATTTGAATGGATAGAGTTTAATGTCAAGAAAGACAACAAAAAAGAAAAATATTTATCAAGTGAAAACTGAAATTTCAGAAAATATTTGAGAAGATCGAGTTATAGAAAATATATTTAGATATTTAGATTATGTAATTACTTTGAAGTTGTACTTATTATTATTTTTACATTGTATTGAGTTGTATTAATTTTTCAATTGTTAGTTGTATTTAATTTAAACTTTGGTATTACATATAAGGATTAAATAAATTTTGTTTACAATACAATTGTGTGTTTGGTTTTTTTTTCTAATATCATTTTTTAAAGAAAATATACCCAATTTTAAAATTTACAAGTAATAATAAATATTAAAATGGAATAATAAAATTTTAATTTTCAATAAACCACCATCCATACAAATATTGCAATAATTTGTTAAATGTTAATAAATAAATTTGTCAAATTAAATAAAACTAAAAAATTTAATTAATAATTATAAAATTTTTCAATCTAAAACTTAGTGAATATAGAATTAATATTTTATAATAATATTTTTTACAAATTGCAATAATGTATTATAATGAAATTTAATAATCTATTGTAATATTTATTAAATGTTAGTTAAATAAATCTATTATAATAATAAAAGAATTTCACAATAAATTAATATTAGTGTTGCAAAAAATGAATACCAACAAATTTTAAAAATGTTACTTTAGTATATAGCCGCATTGGATTAAGTAACATTTAAATAACATTTATGAAAATTATTGGTATAAATCTATGACAACATTTTTTAAATTTTTTGTAACATTTAATGATTGTTGTTATAAACTATTTTTGTTGTAGTGTCAAGTAGAAAAATCAAGAGAAGGTTTCATGATTTAACATATATGTTCAACAATTGATTGTGTATAATAATTGATGGATATGCTCAGGTAGAAAAATCAAGAGAAGGTTTCATGATTTATCGATCAATGTTATCTCCTATGGTAGGACCTAATGCTTTCAATTCTAAGATTTCTTTTCCTTTTATTCCATTAATTTTAGCGCTCTTTGCTTGATATCAATGAAGTTAATTTCTGTTATGTGATATTATATGCATGTTAGGCCATAAATAAAAATGTTAGTATTTTTTTAGTAGGGATATATTCACATAATTACATTTATGTAAAATCATTGAATTGTAGCATTCAATAATTCACATTTTTTTAAAAAAAATAATTCACATTTTTTAAAATTTTATTGTTTTTTTATTATTAAATTTTTTATTTTCTCACTAGTTAATGAAATTTCTTATTTAGGCATATCTTTATTAATTGGATTGCGCTACTTGTTCCCTAACAACTACACATTTGTCATATTCAAGTAATATTTTCTATTTAACTTATTATTT
>CATIWO010187357.1:0-16297 GCA_949673435.1 Macaranga tanarius
AACAATACTGAGAAAAATATTTGAGTAAAAAATAAAATAAAAAAATATTGAGGAAAAAATAAAATGTTAAGAGTATTTTAAAAATTGAAAAAATTTTGTGTATAAAAAAATATTGAGAAAAAAATATTGAGCAAAAAAAAATATTAATAAAAAACAGTACCTTAAAAATATAAAAAAAAATTAGTAAAAAAATATTGAGAAAAAAATGAAGAAAGTAGTAAAAAAAAATTGATTAAAAAAAATGGATCAAATAGCTTATAGAAGAGTCAAACAGCTTCTAGAAGAGCCATGATCTAGATTTGAAAAAAAAAAAAAAATACTTCCTTAAATCTATTTTTGAAAACACTTTTGGTCAATATGGCTTTAAATCTATTTTTGAAAACACTTTTGGTCAATGTGGCTTTTGATATTATTTTTAATTTTCTGGCTATTTTTGAAAAAACCCCTATATTCAAATAGAGGGGGCAAGTAGTATTTTCTTGGTAATTTCATGTTAATTAACGATAATTTAATTGAATGAAAAATTTAACGGAACGAGTAATAGTATAATTATACAAAATAGAAGGGAAAAGAATATAAATTTTAAAAGTCAAGAGGTAAGTAATATAATTTGGTTAAACAGAGGGGATTAATAGTAACTTATCCAAATTTTTGCATACATTGCAAGTGGTTTAAATATTTATTAAATGTTTTAAAATTACAATAAATTTGTCCTTGTACCATCACTTTCAATTAGCATGTGCATTGTATGAAGTTAAAAAATATAGAAAATAAATATTAGAATTATTTACAAACTTAAAAATTTCAAAATTCATCTAGTATGCTTGAATTAATTTCAATTGTAATCTAATTTTTTCCCCATCAATTCAAAAGTTTCAGAATCCATCAAAGAAGACAATTAATGTTATAAAAGAAAAAAGCATTTTAATGTATAAATTCTAAGTGCACTGAAAATAAAAAAAAAAAAAAAAAGCTTAGATATCATAAAAGGAGTAGACTAAAAACCTACATATATTAAATTTAGAAAAAATATTTAAACATATAAAAATGAGACAACTTCCAGCACTTTAGTAATGAATTATTTTCACTTCTATTATATTGTACTTATAGTAGAGGTGTAAATAATACTTGAGGTGACCATGCATATATTTATAGTAGGATATATACATAACCTATTTTAATTTAACTAAGAATTCTATAATCAATCTAATTTTTATTTAGTAACTTAAAAATTGAATGTTTATTGATGCAATAAAAAATAGAAATTAAAACAATATTTATGGAGTGACAATTTTGTTTAAGATAAAATAATTATTGTTGTAAATTTTAAAATTTGTAAGATAAGGATCGATAAAATATAAACTAAAACTATTTTTATCAATTTCAAAAATTTTAGAAACTAAATTAATATTATTTTTGTTGATACATAAAGATTTGGATTCTCTCATATTTTAATTAACTACGATAGGTCATGTTTATACCATCTCAACTATCAAATTCAAAACAATGGTTGAAATTGTATTATCTAACAACTAACCACGTCTTTTTCATTAGATTTTAACCATTAAATTTAAATTTAAAGGTTGAAATTATAAAAATAATAGGTCATGTTTACATATAATATGAGAAATTTAAATAAAATATATAAGGATTTGGATTCTCCCATATTGTAATTAATATGGTAGGCCATATTTATACAATTTTAACCATTAAATTCAAAATCAAAAATCAAGGATTGAAATTTTATTGTTTATGTAACACCCTCACCAATAATCAACTCTAATAGTATACATGACTGCAGAGTTAATGATCATAAAGGTATTATTTCTAGAATCAGAAAGAATCTCTTACTCACTTAAAATTTTAAACTTTCTTAATGCTCGATTACAACAATTCTATGTTGCTACCTCATATGATCAATTCATATAGTAATACCATTCAGTGTAATATAACTGCAAAGTAAATATATGTTGGTGGATATTGCATCACATATCATATCCTTTCTTAAGACAATTCATAATAATATCAATAATAACAATTCTTGGCATATTGTTTCCATAATCAAATGCTCTAAATATAAACAGGTGGCAAGAATCACTTCTATCATCATAACAACTCGTAGATAAAATAATAACATCAGTAGTACTACATAATCATCATCAATATAAAAATATATACATCACGTGTACAAGGATGAGAGTACCAAATGCCAATGAAAATAATAACCTAATATATAGATATCTATGAGCATAGCATCTCTCTCTCTCTCTCATGGTCGGGACTCTAGCCGATCTACTCAACAAAATGATGATGGTGTGGTGAACAGAAAGCTCCAACCCTGGCCACGCCCTCCTACCTCTCTAGCCGCTAGGCTCAAAAATTTTCTAATGATAGCACAAAGGGTGTCTAAAGGCCTATAACAAAAAGCCCAAAAAGATGCAGATGACTAACACCGCATCACACCCATGAGAGGGTGACCTATACATCAGTGGAGGTGGCGTGGAAGATGTGGAAAGTCGTACATATGCCATCCAGATGCTCCTCTCGGATGGCAGATAGTCGGACCTCTACGCCAATGGGTTGGACCATAGTTTTAAAGACTAACTCTGCATCGGTATCATGGTGCACAATATAGCGAACTAAAGTCTCCGCCTCGGTAATCTCGTACACCATAACCACCCAATAAACCACCATCTCTTCTTCCAGTATCGAATAACTACTCTAATTTGAAAAATTATTTTATAAAACAGTGGTGAGTAATTTCACAAGAAAATTACCCAGTGAGTAGCTAATAAAACCTTTTTATGAAAAGATAATAACCATGGTGTACTTTATTCACAGTACAAATTTATTTGAAAGTTATTAAACATATATCTGTATACAAATATCGAAATGCTATTTCAAATTGGTAATACTTGATTTCTCATAAAATATAAACCGAAACTCCATTCTCATAAAAACTAATTAAATAATTTCATGAATAACCATATAAAGAATTGCATAATAAAAGTTATGTGGTTTTCTCAAAAATTGAATCTTTAGTAATAAAATAAACTTGAGGTTTTAATTCCTCAATTTATAATTAATGCAGGAATCTTATAACTGAAAAACTAATAAGATTATATTCATGATTTGATTTCTTTAATAGTTAATTTCATTCAGTTGTCTCTATATTGAGAGTTTCATTCCTTTGAGCATTAATCAAAATTATCACAATTTATATTGTCTCAATGGTTAAACATATACAATTGTTATTATTAGAATATATATATATATATATATATATATATATATATATATATATATATTCCCCAATTCTTTCCAGAATTGACAACAATATACAAAGTATATCTCTCTCATAACCTTTTGATCATCGTTCTTATGGCCCACACTAGCCAAATCACAAAATCATTTATAATTACCTTGTATGCATACGGTATAACCACAAGAATTGGCCCCAAAGGTACCTTTGAATTCCTACGTTGTCCCAAAGACAGTTATACTTTGAGTGGCCAACTCATCTCATATATACATATATATCCCTTACTTATTCATATATATAAATCATCATAATCTTTATATAATATTCATATCATTAGTAAGGGTATAATTATATCATTTCGATGTTCGTTCTTATTCATTCACAGAACTTCCGAACTTTGATTAATTCCATAAATACTTTAGTCTCTTTATCTGAGACTTATAAATCTTATGTCATTGGATATATTCATCACTTAGTATAGTGAAATTCACATTTCACAGCTATTGTCTTAATAGAAAGTGTTTTTAAATCATTCTTATGTTCTAGTACATTATTTTAATGTTCGGTTCAAGTTAACATTCAAAATTTTGAAGTTTTAAACCAAAAGGGTCATGAAACAGGGTACAGAGGCATTCACCTTAGCCATAGAGGCGCTAGCCTTAGCTATAGAGGCACTAGCCTCAGCTATAGATTTGCCAGCCTCTACACAACACTCACAGAGGCGCACAATGAGGCGTATGCCTCATCAGTGATCAGGCGTGCACCTGTTCACCTCTGGAACTCATTCATCAGATGAAAATTTATATATTTCTGACCCAAATCTCAATTTTACTTCATCCAATGATTATATATTATGGATATTACTTCAAAACACTATCAAACATACTAGAAACTACCAAAATCGTTCTAGATCTAAAAGAAATCATTAAAAACTCAACATTTATATACCAATTTGCTTTAAATCAAAACTTAAACAAAAACCCATTAAAACTTAAACCACTCACAAGTTTCTCCTGCTTGATTTCTTTGAGAGATCTCTTCCAAATCTGGGTTTCTAGCTTTAGAGTACTTCTCTTCTTCCTTCATTTCTTCTTTTCTCTCTTCTTTCTCCTTCTTCTTCTTCTTCTTCTTTCCCATACTTAGCCATACCTATCTCTATGGAAGCCAACCACTCCACCTTCTTATTTCCACTTTAATCCCTTATCTTTCCTTTCTTTATCTCTTAATCCTTCCATTTGTAATTCACTCAATTATATCCTTATTTCTTTACAATTACATCCAACCTTCCATTTTAAATTCTTATTTATACATTATTTACTTTCTTACCAAATATAATAACAATCAATTCCAATCCACATCAATTTAATATAATCCAATAATTCCTTAATTATCATTTAATCACATATAAATATTTTTTAAGGACACGGATGTTACAATTCTTCCATACTATAAGAAATTTCATGCTTGAAATTTGTACAACCATAAATCAATTACAAAAGTCCTGGGTATCTATGTCTAATATCTTATTCTCACTCCTATGTAGCTTCTTCTTGGGAGTGATTTTTTCATAACACTTTGACTAGAGGAATAACTTTGTTCCTCAACGCTTTCTGTTCTCTAGCCAAAATTGCTATAGGTGCTTCTTCAAAAGTTAAGTTTCCCTTTAGTTCTACCGGCTGCTCTTTTAAAATATGAGTGAGATTACTTGTATATCTCCTTAATATGGACACATGAAACACATCATGTACTCCTTCTAAATTTAGTAGCAAAGCTAAACGATAGGCCACTGGTCCAACTCGTTCGATAATTTCATATAGTCCTATAAACCTGAGACTTAATTTCCTCCACTTACCAAATCTTATCACACCTTTCCAAGGAGATATTTTTAGAAAAACTTTTTCATCCACATTAAATTCAATATCGGCTCTCTTAAGATTTGTATAACTTCTTTGCCTATCTTGAGCTGTTTGGAGATTGGCCCTAACTATTTTAATATTATCAGTTGTCAATTGAATCAACTCAGGATCTAACAATTTTCTTTCTACCACTTCTTCCCAATAGATGGGAGTTTTACATTTTCGGCCATATAAAGCCTCGAATAGTGCCATATCTAAACTGCTATGATAACTATTATTATAAGCAAACTCCATTAAAGGAACCTGCTTATCCTAATTTCTATCAAAATCTAAGGTACTAGCTCTCAACATATCCTTTAACACTTGAATAGTCCTCTTAGATTATCCATCAGTCTGAGGATAAAAAGCAGTACTAAATATCAATCTAGTACCCATAGCTTCTTAAAAACTTGGCCAGAATCTTGAGGTAAACCTCGGATCACGATCAGATACATTCGATACTGGCATTCTGTGTAACCTTATTATCTCTTTAATATACAATTCTACTAACTTATTTAAACTGTAACTGATTTTGATAGGCAGGAAATGAGAAGACTTCGTCAGTCTATTTATAATTACCTATACTGTATCATTTTCTTGCTGCATCCTCGGTAAACCCACTACAAAATCCATAGTTATATGTTCTCATTTCTATTCTGGTATTGGCAAAGATTGCAACAATCCAGCTGGATGTCTATATTCAACTTTGACTTGTTGGCAAGTTAAACATTTGGAAATATATTCCACTATATCCTTCTTTATCCCCTTCCACCAATAATTCTCCTTAATATTCCGATACATATTGGTGCTTCCCGAATGCATCGCATACGCAGAACAATGTGCTTCCTCCATTATTTCTCTTCTAAACTCTTCTTTATTCGGCATATAAATTCTCTTCCCCATTCTTATCACTCCTTTTTCATCACGAGTCAAGTCTTTATTCTTTCTATTTTGAACTTCTTCAATCCATTTTAACACTTCTTCATCATTCTTTTATGCACGAGCAATTTTCTCCATTAACAATGATCTCACCTTCAATATGGTCAAAATACTATCAGTGTCACCTATGTCTAGTTCAGCGTTCAACTTTCTAAGTTTAACTAACATAGGCATCCTGATAACATGAATATAATGCGGATTCCCAGTTGATTTCCGGCTAAGAGCATCTACCACCACATTGGCTTTAGCTGGGTGGTACTCAATCGTGCAATCATAATCTCTTTTGTCTCAAATTCAAATCCTTCTGGCTAAGGATATACTTGAAACTTTTATGGTCGGTGAATATTTGACATGTTTCTCCATAAAGATAATGTCTCCATATCTTTAAGGCAAAAATCACAACTGCCAACTCCAAATCATGCGTGGGATTAGGGGTGAGCATCGGTGGGTTTCAGTCGGTTCAGTCAAAGAACCACCAAAACCGACCCTGGAAGAATTCTGACCGAAACCGAACAGAACCAGAGGAAAACCGAACTTAACCAAATCGACTCTGTTCGGTTCGGTCGGTTAACCAATTTTATTTTTTAAATAAAATTTTTATTTTATAATTTTTTAAGCTTATTATTTAATTATATAACTAAAAAAATATTTTTTATTTATAATTTTAATATTTATATATAATTTTTTCTAATTAATATATTTTATTTAATATTTTTATAATAAATTTATATGTGAGTCGGTCGGTTCGGTTATTTTTGATTTTTCAACTTGAAAATTAAAACTGAACCGAACCAGTCGGTATCTATTTTTAAAAACCGAAACTGAACCGAATGTATATATAACCGAACTGAACCAGTCAGTTCGGTTCGGTTAGTCAGTTTTCGTTTTTTTTGCTCACCCCTACTTGGGATAATTCTGCTCGTGTGGTCTCAGTTATATTGATACGTAGGCAATTACTTTACCTTTTTGCATTAACACATAACTTAGTCCTTATTTCAAAGCATCATTATACACCACAAATCTACCACCCTTTACAAGTAAGGTCAACATAGGTACAGTAGTCAACCTTTCCTTCAAAATTTTAAAGCTTCGCTAGCACTCAGGACTCCAATTATACTTCACATTCTTTCTCAATAACTTCGTCAAGGGTGATGCAATAATTGAGAAATCTCGAACAAATCTCTTGTAGTATCCTGCCAGTCCCAAGAAATTTTGAATTTCTGTCACACTCTTAGGTGGTTCCCAAATTACTATGGCCACAATCTTGCTCGGATCCACATATACTCCCTCTGCCGATATTATATGACCAAGAAATACCACCTTATTCAACCAAAAATTTACATTTGCTAAACTTAGCATAAAGTTGTTTATCTCTCAAAATTTCTAATACTACTCTCAAATGATCTTCATGTTCCATGATAGACTTAGAATATACTAGAATATCATTAATAAATACAATTATAAATCTATCCAGATAAGGTTTGAAAATTCTATTCATCAAGTCCATAAATGCTGCTGGTGCATTCGTTAGCCCAAATAGCATTACTAAAAACTCATAATGTCCGTATCTTGTTCAAAAAGCGGTTTTAGAAATATCGGACTCCTTAATCTTCAATTAATAATACCCTGACCTCAAATCTATCTTAGAAAACACCATAGCTCCTTGGAGCTGATTAAATAGATCCTCTATCCTCGGTAATTGGTACTTATTTCTAACTGTAACCTTATTCAGTTGTCTATAATCTATGCATAATCTCATTAACCCATCTTTCTTTTTAACAAATAATACTGGTGCTCCCTATGGAGAAAAACTTGGTCTAATGAAACCTTTATCCAGTAATTCATGTAACTGCACTTTTAACTCTTTCAGTTCTGCCGGAGCCATTATATACGGAGCCTGAGATATAGGAGCTATACCCGACAATAACTCAATCTCAAATTCAATATCCCTATCAGGTGGTAATCCTGGCAACTCCTCAGAAAACACATCTTTAAACTCATTTACTATAGGTACTCTCCTCAAATCTATCTCCTCTATCTTTTTATCTACCATAAAGGCTAGATAAGCATCATACCCCTTCCTAAGATACTTCATAGCTGTCATAGCTGAAATTATCTTAGTTAGAGCTTTTATATTTTTTCCCATAAAATGAATCTTTTTACCATCCTCTTTTTCAAATACTACTCGCTTCTCAAAGCAATCTACATTTGCTCTATAGCGACTCAGCCTATCCATACCTTATATAGCATCAAAATTACTAAGAGGTAAGGGCATAAAATCCCATTCCATCTCCTCATCACTTATTTTTACCACAACATCTATAACGACTTTATCATAGATCACAATGACTCCATAGGCATGTTATCTAAAACTGATTCATCTCCATTATCTAACTCAAACTTATTATGTAGGATGGAAATAGATGGTATAAAAGAGAAAGTTGTACCAGGATCAATCAACACACATGCCAATTTATCATAAATAAAAGCCGTACCCCTAATTATGTCTGGTGCATTCTTGGTATCATTCTCAGTCACTGTATAAATCCTTACTTATTAAATATTCTCTGCGGCATTGGTATGTCCCATAGGCTTCTTCTGAGCTTGTGGAGCTTTATTAGCTTCACTTCTAGCACTAGTAGATCTTACAATAATAGGGGGTCTCCCTACTCTTTCTATTTTAGGAGCATTCGATCCTTGTACTGAGGGTTCTCCAACTATACCTGTGGTATATTCCTAGGCATAGTGTCCAAGTTCATTGCACTTAAAACACCTCACATTACTTCGACCACAACTACCCACGTGGTTCTTCCTATATAGATTGCACTAAGGTATTGCTGCTCCTCCTCTCGGAATGTTTCCAAAATTACTTAGTCAGAACGAAGGCGCTGGTTGTCTCACAGACATCTGGCTACCCTGAGGTCAAACATTTCCTCCTAACCGCTGATTACTCATTGAATAGGGATTAAACCTTGACTTTCTATTATTATTACCCCTCCAGGATTACCTCGAAGATCCTTCTTGATAATAAGATCGGGTTCGGTTTACCGTTTCCAATTCCTTATCAAGTCTTTCCTGTTCCATTGCCTTTTCTACCCAACCTCTGAAGGTTATTTCCATAAATAAATTCAGCTTTCCTCGTAGAGAAATATGTAATCCATCTCGAAACTTGTCACTTTTGGCTTCTGCACTAGGATATATATCCTTCGTATACTGGTATAAATCCTCCAATTTATCAGTGTATTCTCTGATAGACATTGTTCCCTATACCAAATTTATAAAAGAAGCCTTTCTCTACTTTTAAAATGTTTCAGTTAGGTATTCTCTACCAAACTCTTCTTTGAAAAGCTGCCATGTGAAAGCTTCCCTATACAGATTTCTCACTCTCATCAGCCAATCATCTGCTTTCTCAAATATAAGACCATACACATTGCCAACTTTCTCTTCATCACTAAGTTATAATGTGTTGAAGGCTTTTCCACTGTCCTGACCCACTAATCTGCTTGTCCTAGGTCTAGAGTCTCGTGAAAATCGTAAGCCCTACACTTCTTCACATGCTTGACAATATTTTTGGGCTTCCTATACCTCTTTCATTTTGCCATCACCATTGCTATTGTTCTAGCCAGATCGATAGCATTTATATGTACTACTGGAGCTGCTGGTTAGTTAGGCACATTCACTGGCATTACCGATAGTGCACATGCTCAAAGATCAATGCAGAGGCAGCTGAAGTAGAGCTACCTTACAAACTATCTGCTCGAACATCCGGTATATCATCTCTTTCGTTGCCAATTGAGGCTGATGATGGAGATGATTCTCATTGAGATGTTCGACTCCTAGTAGGAATATTTACTAGCTCAACTAGCCTGACTCTATCTGGCTGGACATTGCGTCCTCTGCCTCTACTTCTAGCCTTACCACGACCTCATTCAACCCCTCTACCTTATTTTCCTTAATAATCTACCTCTAGTTCTTGCCATTTTCTGAAAATAAGATCACAGAACTTTAGTAATTCTAATCATCATCCTTTATATATACATTCCATAAATAATATCCACCAACTCAATATTTCATAATATCTATAACATATAACATAATATTTTTTAATGTCTACAGAACCTAATAACCTAGGCTCTGATACCAAATTGTAACACTCTCACCAATAATCAACTCTAATTGTATACATGACTACAAAGTTAATGATCATAAAGGTATTACTTCTAGAATAAAAAAGAATCTCTTACTCACTTAAAATTTTAAACTTTTTTAATGCTCGATTAAAATAATTTTATGTTGCTACCTCATATGATCAATTCTTATAGTAATACCATTCAATGCAATATAACTGCAAAGTAAATATCCGTTGGTGGATATTGTATCACAAATCATATCATGTCTTAAGACAATTTATAATAATATCAATAATAACATCAGTAGTATTGCATAACCATCATCAATATAAAAATATATATATTATATATACAAGGGTGAGAGTACCAAATGCCAATGAAAATAATAACCTAATACATAGGTATCTATGAGCATAACATCTCTCTCTCTCGTAGTCGGGACTCTGGCCGATCTACTCAACAAAATGATGATGGTGGTGGTGAACAGAAATCTCTAACCCTGGCCATGCCCTCCTACCTCTCTAGCTGCTAGGCTCCAAAATATCCTAATGATAGCACAAGAGGTGTCTAAAGGCCTATAGCAAAAATCCAAAAATGATGTAGATGACTAACACCGCATCACACTCATGAGAGGGTACCTGTATATCAGTGGAGGTGGCATGGAAGATGTAGAAAGTCATACATATACCATCCAGATGCTCCTCTCAAATGGCAGACTATCAGACCTCTGCGCCAGTGGGCTAGACCATAGTCCTAAAAACTAACTCTGCATTGGTATCATGGTGCACAATATAGAGAACTAAAATCTCTGCCTTGGTAATCTCGTATACCATAACCGCCCAATAAATCGCCATCTTTTCTTCAAATGTCGAATAATTACTCTAATCTGGAAAATTATTTTATAAAACAGTGGTGAGTAATTTCACAGAAAAATTACCCAGTGAGCAGCTAATAAAATCATTTTATGAAAAGATAATAACCATGGTGTACTTTATTTACAGTACAAATTTATTTGAAAGTTATTAAAGTATATCTATATACAAATATCGAAATGCTATTTGAAATTGGTAATACTTGATTTTTCATAAAATATAAACTAAATCTCCATTCTCACAAACATTGATTAAATAATTTCATAAATAACCATATAAAGAATTGCATAATAAAAGTTATGTGGTTTTCTCAAAAATTGAATCTTTAGCAATAAAATAAACTTGAAGTTTTAATTCCTCAATTTATAATTAATACAGGAATCTTATAACTGAATAACTAATAGCATCATATTCATAATTTAATTTCTTTAATAGTTAATTCCATTCAGTTGTCTCTATATTGAGAGATTTATTCCTTTGCGCATTAATCAAAATTATCACAATTCATATTGTCTCAATGGTTAAACATATACAATTATTATTATTAGAATATATATATATATTCCCTAATTCTTCCCAAAATTGACAACAATAAACAAAGTATATCTCTCTCATAACATCTCGATCATCGTTCTCATGGATCACACTGGCCAAATCACATAATTATTTACAATAACCTCGTATGTATACGGTATAACTACAAGGATTTACTCCAAAGGCACCTCTGAATCCCTGTACTATCTCAAAGACTGTTATAATTTGAGTGGCCAAGTCATATCATATATACATATCTATTACTAACCCTTACTTATTCATATATATAAATTATCATAATCTTTATATAATATTCATATCATTAGTAAGGGTATAATTATATCATTTCAATGTTCGTTCTTATTCATTCACAGAACTTCTGAAATTTGATTTATTCCATAAATACTTTAGTCTCTTTGTCTGAGACTTATAAATCTTATGTCATTGGCTATATTCATCACTTGGTATAGTGAAATTCATATTTCATAGCCATTGTCTTAATAGAAAGTGTTTTTCAATCATTCTTATATTCTAGTACATTATTTCAATATTCGATTCAAGTTAACATTCAAAATTTTAAAGTTTTAAACCAAAAGGGTCACGAAACAGGGTACAAAGGCATCCGCCTCAGCCACAGAGGTGCATGCCTCTGTGTAGAGGCGCTAGCCTCAGCTACAGAGGCGACAGCCTCTACACAACACTCACAGAGGTGCATGCCTCATCAGTGATCAGGCGTGCACCCGTTCGATCAGGCGTGCGCCCGTTCGATCAGGCGTGTACCTGTTCACCTCTGGAACTCATTCATCATATGAAAATTTACATAAAACTGACCCAAATCTTAATTTTACTTCACCCAATAATTATATATCATGCATATTACTTCAAACACTATTAAGCATACTAGAAACTGCTGAAATCATTCTAGATCTAAAAGAAATCATTAAAAATTCAACATTTATATACCAATTTGCTTTAAACCAAAACTTAAACAAAAACCCATTAAAACTTAAACTACTCACAAGTTTTTCCTGCTTGATTTCTTTGAGAGATCTCTTCCAAATCCGAGTTTTTAACTTCAGAGCACTTCTCTTCTTCCTTCCTTTCTTCCTTTATATGAAAATTTACATAAAACTGACCCAAATCTTAATTTTACTTCACCCAATAATTATATATCATGCATATTACTTCAAACACTATTAAGCATACTAGAAACTACTAAAATCATTCTAGATCTAAAAGAAATCATTAAAAATTCAACATTTATATACCAATTTGCTTTAAACCAAAACTTAAACAAAAACCCATTAAAACTTAAACCACTCACAAGTTTCTCCTGCTTGATTTCTTTGAGAGATCTCTTCCAAATCCGAGTTTTTAACTTCAGAGCACTTCTCTTCTTCCTTCCTTTCTTCTTTTCTCTTCTCTTTCTCCTTTCTCTTCTTTTTCTTCCTTCCCATACTTAGTCATACCTATCTTTGCAGAAGCCAACCACTCCACCTCTTATTTCCACTTCAATCCTTTATCTTTCTTTTCCTTATCTCTTAATCCTTCTATTTGTAATTCACTCAATTATATCCTTATTTCTTTACAATTACATCCAACCTTTCATTTTAAATTCTTATTTATACATTGTTTACTTTCTTACCAAATATAATAATAATAAATTCCAATCCACATCAATTTAATATAATCCAATAATTCCTTAATTATCATTTAATCATATATAAATATTTTTCAAGGACATGGATGTTACAGTTTAATAAATAACTACATATTTTTCTAATAAATTTTAACCATTAAATTTAAATGTAAAGGTTGAGATTATAAACATGATAGGTCATGTGTTATATACAACACGAAAAAATTTAAATCCAATATATAAGAATTTGGATTTTCTCATATTTTAATTAATATGATATGTCATGCTTATACAATTTCAATCATTAAATTTAAAATTATTTAAAAATTAAATTAATATTATTTTTTTATTACATAAAAAAATACATGCCCTATTTCATTCAAAAATATTTTTCCTCTATTCATATTTTTATATATAGTATTGTAACATCCGTGTCCTCAAAACTAAATTAATACAATTTAGTACTAGTTTAAGATTTAAATTATATCTGTTAAGTTTTATTTTGGGAGAGTTGGATTTAAAAGAGAAATAATTAGAATGAAATTCAATATTGGGGATTGGATGAAATTGAAAGAAATTAAGGACTAAATTGAAAGAAAAATAGTATGTAAAGATATAAGAAGGAATGGGTAGTAAATAAAGGATTAAAAAAAAAAGCTTATGCGTTAAAGAACGCAGAAGCCAAAGAAAAAGGAGGAAAGAAGAAAATAAAAAAATGAAAAAAAGGAAGAAGAAGAAGAAGAGCAAGAGGGTACTGTAGTTAAGGTTCCAAAAAATTTACAAGTTGACAATTTTGAGCTTCTAAACTTATGAGTGGATATCTTTTATTGTTTCTCTTTAAGTTTTAGTTTAAAATTCTTGAGTTATAATGTTGGAATTTTGTGATTTTGATTGTAGAAAATAATGCATATATATGTCCAAATGCATGTTTTAGTGTGTTTATTTGGACACGTTTTAATGTGTTTAAAATATTGAAATTTATATTGTAGTCATTTATGGTAAAAGTGGTGTATAAATTATGAATTTTTGGGTTGAATTCTGTCAAATTTCAGTGCAAAACGCGCCTGAGATGCACTGAGGCAACTCCTGAATGATCATACGACGCCTGAGTAGCATTGAGGTGATGCCTTAGTGGAGTTGGGGCGGCGCCTCTATACTGAGGAGGCACCTGTGCAGCTCATTTTTGCACTATGAACGAACCGAAACATAATTTTGGAATGTAAACCTAAACCGAAACATTGAGGAACATACATGAACACCAAAAATTATATGATTCAGTTAAATTATGTAAAAGGAAACATAGTTATTGATATGAAGTGAAATGATTTTTTTGACATATCGGATTAAGTGTATAAATCATTAAGTCTCAGACATAGAGACTAAATTTATAATTTAAAATATGCTGAACCGAGAATATATGAAATGTAAAGTACGAAAGAAATCAAAATGATCAGTGAATCTCAAATGATAATTGAAAATTCAAAGCTGTAATGGAAATTACAATATGAAATAAAGATGTAAATACATATATATATGATTAAAAAGAGAGATATACATATGTATATGTATTGATATTGTTGAGAGTGAATTGGCCAACAAATTGATACTGTCTTTGGGACAGCGTATGGGTCTAGAGGTGCCTTTGGGGTGAATCCATGTAGTTGAAAAGTATGCATACGAACTTATTAAGAAGTGATGATATGATATACGGTCAGTGTGGACCGTGTGAGAGCTTTGAGCTGAGATGCTGAGTGTTGTAAGAGTTGAATTACAAATGTATTTTTCAGAGATATAGTATTATGGTGAGACCATATATTATACAATGAATAATAATATACATATAAAAAGATGTGAACGTGATATGAGCTAACAAGCTCACTAAAATATACTATACAATTCAAAAAACTTGATGAATGAAACATTTATGAACAATAATTTGAGAAATTAAATCCTCTTCCTATAACATACGGTGGTACAAGATTTTTTCATTATATAATAAAAAATGATTATTGAATTTAAATATAAGAAATGAGATGTTAGTGAAATTATTTTTGAAGCTTTGAAACTTTCATTTATTTATTTACCTATGATTTCAATTTCATTCAATAGTAGTTATTTAGTACTGAGTATTGGATTATTATTTTTGAGATTTTTATTATAGTTATTCTTAGCCACTCACTAGGTAATTTTCTTATGAAATTACTTACCAATTTATTTTAAATTATTTTTTAGCTTAGGTGTAGTGTTTGCATAGCTATACTAGAGATATGGCCGTCCAATGGACCACAATGACTTATGAAGTCATGGAGTCAGAGAGTCTAGTGAAGTATACTGTATTTCATGACACCGATGCTGACCTTACCTTCCGAGTCATAGTTGAGCCCATAGGGGCAGTAGTTCGTATGTCCACCATATGTGAGAAGCACCTTAACAGCATCTGCACTACCTTCTGAGTATTCTACGAGACCACCACAGACGTCTAGGTCACCCTGACTTGGGTATGATGTAGAGTTAGGAAGTCTATATCATTTTTAGTCTTTTTACTGTTAGGCCATCCGACACCCTTAGAGCTTGTATTGTGTTGCCTTTTTAAATTGTATGGAGGGGTGATCTATAGTGGTTTGGTTTGTGACTGGAGTTTTTTCTACATCCATCACATCCTGGTTGGCTCATTACCCGACTTTTGAGAGAGAGATGCGGGAGCATAGATACCGATGTACTTTAAGTTATTTTTACAACATCTGGTACTCTCAGTGTATATATTTGATGATGTACATATTTTTCTTAGCATGGATGGATGTATAGTATTGAGTATATATATATATATATATATGGATGGATGTATAGTATTGAGTATATATATATATACATGTTTATGTTTAAAGTATATTTTCTTACCACCAGATTTTGATTTTAGAATGATTAAGATGCATGGATATTATCAATTTAAGGTATTAACATTATTGGTGGTTTTATATTAGAAATACATATATTTGATTATATGTTGTTAAGAGATTTTTTTTTTT
>CATIWO010187386.1:0-10706 GCA_949673435.1 Macaranga tanarius
AATATAATTTAAAATTATAATGTGTTTTGGAGTTGAAATTGATTACACCCCAAATTGGGGTGTAATCAATTTCCCCTCCTATAAGGGGAATGAAGGGGAATAATTCCCCTTCAATTCTCTTCCCCTTCAATTCCCCTCTACTATCCAAATAACATATGTACTTGATTCCCTTTATATTCCATTCCCTTCCCCTTCTATTCTAATCAATCCATGCATAGTGTAAGAGTGTTTTCAAATATAATTAGAATTAGAGTTATATAAAGATGAATAAGGTATATGTATTTATAGAGAAATAATTTTATATTAAGAGTAATAAAAAAATAGGTAAAAATTTTGAAACTATAACTAAAAAATAAACGCTACAAGATAGAGATTATAATGTTTACAAAATTTAAAATTATATGTAAAAAATCTATTTTTAACATTATAATTAGTTGAACATTGAAAAAAATAACGTTGTATGTAGTTTAAAAATATGTTTACATATATTTTTATTTTCGATGTTATAATTACTTGAACATTGAAAAAAGTAATGTTATATATAATTTAAAAATATGTAGAAAATAATCTATGTTAATGTTATTGATTGAAAGAGTTTGAAAAAAAGTAATGTTGCAAACAAAAAAAATAATAATAAATAACCAAAAGTGATTACTTAGGATTCGAACTCTGATACAATTATAAGAATCTCCGTATTTTCTAATTAGAAGACACATTAAATTAGGTTTCCAATTTCTTTTAGAATTTTAGAAAACTAGAAAATTGTTTTCTTTTGAAAATTTTAGAAAATTATGTCATTTGAATAGATTATTCCATTTTCCATTTTCAATAGATTTTTTTTTTGGAAAACGACTCTTATTTCCCACAAGTAAACAACCTCTAAGCATATCCCCCCTCTCCTTGCGAGAATCCTTTTAGGATAATAAAATAAAAATTCATAATACAATAGGTTGAATAAATCTATTTTTTACTATGAAGGATTCTTTTGCATTATACCTAACTAAAAGAGACAACAATAAATCAAAGGGATCTTTACATAAATACCTCATTTTTATACTTTTGTTATTTAAAAACTTCAACTTTTCTAAAATTACTCGCATACCCCACACCACCCAAAATAATTACCTCCGTGCCCTACATTGTTTACGCTAAAACGCGAAAAAAAAGCGTTTCATCCTCTGCCTTCAACTCATGACTTCGCTTTTTGTGGATCCTTTGGTGAGGATGTCGATCATTTACTTCTCTTTTGTTCCTTGTCTCGACAACTTTGATGTTTTTTCATTCGATGGCAGGGTTTTAACATGGGTTTGGGTTAAAATTTTTGATTTGATTTAAACCAGTAAAATTAAAATAAAAAAGTCTGCTTTACTTTTCATCGTCTTCTTCTTCTTTTATTAGAGGCAGCTGCAAATCGAGCTTCTTTAAGAGAAAAGCGCATCAAAATTCAATCAATAATGGCTTCTCACCTCCTTCTACTCCAATACCAAATCAATCTCTTGCCTTTTAGCATCAAGTTGCCTAAGACCCATCTCAGCTTCAAGCTGTCGTTGATTTGAAACTAGCTCAAGAAAAGCCATTTTATGTTTCCAAAGATCAGTAGAATACCCTTGACTTCTCGATTAGCAGTTTCTCTCAATTCTTCTGCAGCATTTTCAATCTTTGTTAACTTTTCTTCTATCTCCTTCCTCTTATACTCCTCTTCCTCTTATACTCCTCTTCCTCTAATGCCTTATCTTTAGACTGCAGCAACTGCTATATCTCCTTCAATTTGTCATCTATTTCATAAATAGCTTATTCTTTCCTCTTCTGAAGAACTCACAATTCATTCATAAGAGCTCCAACATGCTGCCTGAGTTTCTTCCTTTCCAAAAACTAACTTTTCTCTTGAGATGCAAAGATGTTTACAACTTTCTCATTTGCCTTTGTGTCCTCACACCTCATTTGCTTTAGCTCTTTGATCTCTTTCTCTACATTCTTAAGCTTATGGTAGAGAAGCTCACAATGCCCATCATTTTCTCCCTCTCATTGAATTCTCCAAACAAGCAATCTAGGGAGTTGGGCACTTCCTTGAAGCATTTTATCATATAATTGAACCTATTCATCATCTGCATTGTCAGTTTTTGAAAGTATTTTGTTACATAACTTTATCTGAATTCTCCATCTATCTTGACTTGTTCATCTTGTGATCTTTTACATCGAATATATATGTTTAACATGTCCATACTGCAGATTTACTAATAAACAAATTTACTTACAATTCTAAAATTAGACTGATGAGGGTAACATTTGCACAAAAACTTTATATAAAGCACTTGATTATTTGTACAAGAAAATCTCAATCTTTTGATCATATTTAGAATACTTTCTATATATTTTACATTTTTGATACAATATTAAAAAGCCCCAGAGGGGGGGGGGGGAGGGGTGAATAGGGTTGATGGTAGATTTTTGAGAATTAAAAGAGAAGGCTATGAACCAAATAAGAACAAAAATAATCACACAAAGAACACAATAATTTAAGGAGTTCAGATTCTCAATAATCCTACGTCTCTACCTAACTTATCCCCAAGTTAGGATTTTCAATCACCCACACTAATTTTATTACCAAGATTGTGTACAATAATGTGTTTTGAGGCTCAACACTAACCTTACATAACAATGTATTTTTCTTGGCTCAACACAAACCAATCTTCAAGAGTTTTCAAGGATCACTCTAAAACCTTCACAATCAAAGTGTTTTTACAATGGCTAAACACTTAACCAATAAGAGATAGCACCTCACTACCCACTTCTTTAATCCCCAAAGAATGAGTAGAAGAAAGGAGTTCCTATCTCTAATCACACAACCTAACTCTCTTAAGAGTTAAAGAATAATAAAAAATACTAAGTATGAATTACAAAAAAATATTCAATAATGTTCAATTGCATCAACCATCAACCTCTAACAAGTTTTTAGCATCAATATGTATAGAGGAAGCAAAAAACTAGCTGTTAGAGACTCTAAAAGTTGTGCCCAACATATCCCTTAAAAAGTGCTTCAAAAGGTGATTTTTTAGGCTGACAGATGCATCCTCAATGTCGTGATTGAGTGCTCACTACCGTGACCATCGAAAAACTAGCCGTTGGAGTCAAATTTGCCCGTTATGTTGTGCAGGTGCTTGCTCATGGTCCCGGTCGCAACCATGAGCACACAATCACGGTCATGACCTGTATGCTCGCGACCATGAGCATGTAACCATGAGCAAACTAGAAATCTCGGTCTGTCCACTTTGCTTGCTCACTGCAAATGCCTAATGTTGCTCACGGTCTGGACACTATTCTCTCACGATCGTGAGCACACAAGACACACCAAAAACTTTAATTTTTGATCCATATAAATTAGGTTTCAATTGGGGTCAATCATGTGAAGTTTTAGAAGACTTGTTTAAGCTCTAAATATCAATGCACATTGTCTTTAATATTAGAGTTCATGAGGCACATTAGCTTGAATTCTTGTTGCATATTGTCCATGAACATGAGAATTACCTACCTAATATACACACTTAAACAAACACATTATATGCACAAAATTGATTGCTAAAGTCAAAACAAGAGTTAATTTTACCTTGATCATGCACAAGGTCAACAATCTCCCCCTTTTTGACTTTGACAATCAATTTTTGAATGATAAATAAAAATCACTAAGTGTATGTATGTGCTTTTATTTTCTCCCCCATTGTATGTATGTGCTTTTGTTTTCTCCCCCATTGTTAATAAGTTTACTTGTATCATTCAAATTTCTCCCCCATTGAAAAAGGGAAAAAGGGAGGAAAAGATACAAATTCAAAAAGATCAAGGGTGTGTATTTAGCATAAAAGTTTATAATACACTCCCCCTTAATCATACATAAGGGTTCTTAATGAACTCTCCCTCAATATGTGAATTATAAACCAAAGATAAACAAATGATAAGCGAAAAATGAACCAAAAATAAACTAGAAGGAAATTATGTGCACTTACCATATCTTTCATTAAAGACATTCAAAATTTTATGCACATTTCGAAAGGCTTCTCCCCCATTTAAAAATACTTTAAAATATTTTCTCCCTTTTGAAAAAAAAATTTTATCCCCCTAAATATATGTGCACCACTTCTTATACCACTTATTGATAAAGTGCAAAAGAAATACAAGTGATACCAATTAAAATAAATAAGCAAGCTTGATACCAATTGTTAAATGACCACCAATGGTATAGCAAGCAAGTAAAGGTACAACTAGTAAAAAAAAATAGATAAAGATGCCAATATGAAAAAAATGGGAGGATGGCATGCTAAAAGATGTCTAAATTTTGAAAATCATTTTGATCATGTAAAGGGGTTAAACTTCCTTAAAAACAATGTTATGTGCATATAAATCATTTTCATGAAATCACAAAAAAATGCAACCACTAATGATGTAAGATTGCAAGCTTGAATTGACATAATTAACTCATCAAAACATACACATGATTAATTTAAGCAACAACATCTTAAAATCAATTAGCCTTTTGAACCCAAACCTTACGTGGTCTAGGTTTGTTAGCTTCATAATAGTTTATAGATAATAAATTCATATGCAATCTCCTATAATAACATACATTGCTAGTGTGCCCAAGATTCATGCAATAGAAACACCTAGCATTTGCAAATCTATTCGACCTATGTACATAAGGTCCATTGTTTCTATTGTGCATATTGGTTCTATATCCTATATGGCATATTATGTGAGGGAGGCGTGTACATCACTTAGGAGCATAAGTTTTTGCATTCATATGACCAACACAATCACAAACATATTGTCTTTTATGTCTAAAATCATTTCTAGGTATGTGCCTTTTTGTGTACATGAAAGCATGCCTAGGTTGAGGTCTTTTGGCTTGTACCTTAGACCTTTGAGTCATTTGGAGATTAGCTTTAGGAAGCTTGGCTCTAGACAAGTAAGACTCTTTAGCCAATGTTGGTAGAGTTTTGGTGCCACTAGTAGATGCATGTGAAGTGTTCATTCTAGCCATGACAAACATATTTTGATTAGATGATGATGAAGGAGTATTGCTAGTATATCTAATACCACATTTATTTTTATGACCTTTTTATGATATTAGAATATTATCAGGACTTTCTTTTCCTTTATGAAATTTTGAAATGGAATTCTTTAACTCAAGCATCTCTTTTGAAAGCTTCTCATTCTCTTCTTTGCTCTTATTAAGCTCACATTTTAAAGAGCTAGAGGCTTTCAAGTCATTGGAGAGTTGCTCATTTAATGAAATAATTTCAAAAAATTTGTTTTTTAAAATCTTAAATTCTTTTGACATCTTTGAAAACTCTTGTTTGTAAAACTTTTTCTTTGAAAGTATTTTTGTGCATTTTAAAATAAGTTTGCTCACAATAGAGCTCTCATCATCATCATCATTATCACAATCAAGTTCATCATCATCATAATACGAAGAATAAGAAATAGAAGGTACCTCTTTATCCTCAAGAGCCATGAAGCATAGATTGGCCACTTCTTAGTTTTTCTCCTCCCTATCGGAATCGGATGAATCATCCCAAGTTGCTTTGAAGGCCTTCTTCTTTTCTTTAGCTCCTTTGCTCTTGAACTTGAGCTTTGGACATTCATCTTGAATGTGACCAAGCCTCTTTCATTTGAAGATATGACTTCCTTAGCCTTTTTGGAGCCACCTCTATTGGATTCTTTATGTTTACTTAAGTTCTTTCTTTTTAAGTACTTCATGAAGCTTCTTGTGAGTGATGTGATCTTATCATCATCTTCACTTGAATATTCAAGGTCATCTTCATCACTTGAGTCTTGTAATACTTTGAATGTAAGGCTTTTCTTCTTTTCTCCTTTGCTTTATTGCTCCTCTTCCCTTTGTCTCAAAGTAAGCTCATGAGTAAGAAGCTTACAAATGAGAATATCGGTTGAAATCTTGGAGAGATCATGAGATTCCTCAATTGAAGTTACTCTTGACTCCCAATCCTTCTTGGGTAGCACTCTTAGGATTTTAGTATTGACATCCTCTTTTGAGTAGTGCTTGCCCAACTTCCTCAAGGTTGTCAATAGAGCATTCAATCAATTTATCATTTCGGTGATGCTTTCATGAGGCTCCATCTTGAATAGTTCATAATCATAGACATGAAGTTGAACTTTCTTGGATCTAACTTGGATGTTGCCTTTATAATGGTTTTTCAAGGTCTTCCACATCTTCTTGGCCGAAATATAATATTAAATTTTTCCTCCTTCTTCTCTTGACATGGAAGCTATAAATACCGACATAGTCTTTTTATTTTTGTGGTTCTCCTCTTTCGCTACTTGAGACCATTCATTTCTTTCCTTTAGGATTTGAATAACTTCTACTATCTTCATGGGAGGATTCCACCCATTTAAGATTACATCCTATAATCTAATAGGATTACTATCTAAATATAACTCCATCTTGTACTTCCAATGAGGGTAATTATTTCCATAAAAAAATGGTCTAAGAGATTAGAAGTTTAGAAATTCACTCCCTATGATCATAATTCTAGCAATAAAGTACCTAGAAATTAAGCTCTGATACTAATTAAAAAGCCCTATAGGGGGGGTGAATAGGGTTAATGGTAGATTTTTGAGAATTAAAAGAGAAGGCTATGAACCAAACAAGAACAAGAACAATCACACAAAGAACACAATGATTTAAGGAGTTCGGATTCTCAATAATCCTACATCTCCACCTAACTTATCCCCAAGTTAGGATTTTCAATCACCCACACCAATCTTATTACCAAGATTGTGTATAACAATGTGTTTTGAGGCTCAATACTAACCTTACATAACAATGTGTTTTTCTTGGCTCAACACAAACCAATCTTCAAGAGTTTTTAAGGCTCACTCTAAAACCTTCACAATGAAAGTGATTTTACAATGGCTAAACACTTAACCAATAAGAGATAGCACCTCACTACCCACTTCTTTAATCCCTAAAGAATGAGTAGAAGAAATGAGTTCCTATCTCTAATTACATAATCCAACTCTCTCAAGAGTTAAAGAATAATAAAAAATACTAAGTATGAATTACAAAGAAATGTTCAATAATGTTCAATTGCATCAACCATCAACCTAACAAGTTTTTAGCATTAATATATATAGAAGAAGCTAAAAACTAGCTGTTAGAGACTTTAAAAGTTGTGCCCAATATATCCCTTAAAAAGTGCTTCAAAAGGTGATTTTTTGGGCTGACAGATATGTCCTTACGGTCGTGATTGAGTGCTCATGACCGTGACCATCAAAAAACTAGCAGTTGGAGTCAAATTTTCCCGTTGTGCTGTGCAGGTGCTTGCTCACGGTCCCGGTTACGACCATGAGCGCACAATCGCGGTCGCGATTTGCATGCTCACGACCATGAGCATACAACTGTGAGCAAACCAGAAATCTCGGTCTGTCCACTTTGCTTGCTCACTACAAATGCCCGATGTTGCTCACAGTCTGGACACTGTTGATTCACGACCGTGAGCACACAAGACACACCAAAAACTTTAATTTTTGATCCATATGAATTAGGTTTCAATTGGGGTCAATCATGTAAAGTTTTAAAAGACTTGTTTAAGCTCTAAACATCAATGCACATTGTCTTTAATGTTGGAGTTCATGAGGCACATTAGCTTGAATACTTGTTGCATATTGTCCATGAATATAAGCATTATCTACCTAATATACACACTTAAACAAACACATTAGATGCACAAAATTGATTGCTAAAGTCAAAACAAGAGTTGATTTTACCTTGATCATGCACAAGGTCAACAAATATTTTTATTACAATCATCATTAAAAGACATGCATAAATCCATAAAAAATATAATGAAAATTTGAATATTTTTAGTTTACTTTTAGTTTATTTTTCGTATATAAAATAGTAAAATTTTGAATACTTTTATTTTATTTTCCATATATAAAACAATCTGCTATAATTTTGTTGAGATTAATGAAGAATACTGATCAATAAAATTTTAAATACTTTTAGTTTACTTTTAATTTAGTTTCCGTATATGAAACAGTGAAATTTTGAATACTTTTAGTTTATTTTTCATATATGAAACAGTCTGCTACAATTCTATGGCTTTTCTTTATATTATAACTTAAATACATGTATTAATTGTCTCTTGTTTTTTCAAAAATATATTTGATATTTCAGTTTCATTTAATTTAGAATATTTTTGGTTTATTTTTCGTTTATATTATGTATATGAAACAATTCATATACATAATTAAAAGTCAACTTCTTAAATATATACAAAATTTCTATAAACTATCTCTCTTAAATATAATATATACGGTATATATTCAAACAATAAAATTCATATTTATATATAAGAAATAAACTCATAAAAAAATACAAATATATAAACAGTAAATATATTATAATATATTATAAATTTTTAGCACCATTATATTTTAGAGTAGCAATGAAATGCTATCTATATAGAAATTCTGTATATGATTTTGTGAATTTAGAATCCTTTTTGTATATTTTACGTTTATAATATAATATCTTTATTACATTCATTATTAAAAACCGACTTCTAACACAACTTATATTTGGAGGAATGGAATAACTACTAATTTTTATTCATTACACTGGAAAATAAAGTGATAATTTCATGTTTAAAAATTTTAAAGTGACCATAACACAAATTTCGAAGACATAAAATTAATAATATTTTTACTTTTAGTTTATTTTATGTATATTTTTTATTTATTTTTTGTATATGAAATAATTTCTTACACTTTTATTCGGCTTCACGAAGAATGTTGAATAATCTTATTATATTTTTCCAATTATTTATATATCAAATGATATCTATTTCTAAATAAAAATAATGTATTATAACTTGAATACAAATATTAATTGTCTATTATTTTTTAAAAATATATTTGATATTTCAATTTCATTCAATTTTGAATACGTTTGGTTTATTTTCTGTATCTGAAACAATTCATATATATAATTAAAGTCATAATCTTAAATAAATAGAGAATTTCTATAAACTATTTCTCATAAATACAATATATATTGTATTTATTCAAATAACAAAATTTATAATCATACACAAGAAATAAACTTCTTAAAAAAGTAAATATATGAACAGTAAATATATTATAGTATATAATAAGTATACTTTTGGTATATTTCTAGTTTCAAATACACTTTAAAACATCAAAATAAAAAAAATTGATTATAATCTTTTAAAACCAACATCTAACGTAATTTATATTTGGAGGAATTGAATAACTACTAATTTTTATTCATTATAATGGAAAATAGAGTGACAATTTTATTTTTAAAAATTTTAAAGTGACTATTATACAAATTTCAAAGACATGAAACTAAGAATAATTTTTGTTTACTTTTGGTTTATTTTTTATTTACTTTTGTTTTATTTTCTGTATATATTTTTATTTATTTTCTGTATATGAAACAATCTTTTACACTTTTATTCAACTTCATGAAGAATGTTAAACAATCTTATTATATTTTTTTCAATTGTTTATATATCAAATGATATCTATTCAGAATAAATATAACGTATTATAACTTGAATACATATATCAATTGTCTCTTATTTTTTAAAAAATGTATTTGATATTTAGTTTTATTCAATTTTGAATACTTTTGGTTTACTTTTCATTTATATTATGTATATGATACAATTCATATACATAATTAAAGCCATTTTCATAAATATATACAAAATTTCTATAAATTATCTCTATTATATATAATATATATTGTATATATTCAAACAATAGCATTCATAATCATACACAATAAATAAACTTCTAAAAATATAAATATATGAATAATAAATATATTATAGTATACAATGAATATATTTTTGATATATTATTAATTTTTAATACACTTCAAAAATCAAAACAAACAAAAATTTGATTATAACTTTTAATTTAAACAAAAATTTATGTAACTGAAATTAATTTATTAATAAAATTGAACCAAATACTATATAAATGACTTTCACTGTAAGAAATATATATGCGCGTGTGTGTGCACAAACTTACTATTAGAATTGTAGATTAAAATAAAAAATGTTAATAACTTAAAATATTTATTTTTATCCTATTTTTTTATATGTTTTGGGTTTGTCCTATTTTTCATATTTTTTTTTATATTTTTAGTTTATTTTTTGTATATGAAATAATCTTTCATATTTTTATTCAATTTCATGAAAAAATGCTAAAAAAAGAGGGAAAGGAAAAAAGAAGGATATGAGGGAAAAAATAAGGAGAAAATAAAAATAAAAAAAGAGGAAAAGCAAAAAAGAAGAAAATAAAAATTTACAAAAAAAAAAAAGGAAAAAATAAGGAGACCAAGAGAAAAATAAGAAGAAATTTTTTTAAAAAAGGAAACAGAAAAAATAATTAGAGGAGGAAAAAATAAGAAGAAAATAAAAATAAAAAACAAGGAAAAAAAATGGGATGAGAAAAATGGGACAAATTGAGGTATTTTTATTTTTAGTAAAAAAAGGTGAAAATAAAAATATAAAAAAAGAAAAAAAGATGGAGACCAATGAAAAAATTAGGAGAAAGTTAAAAAAAAAAAGGAAACAAAAAAAAATAACGAGAAGAGGAAAAATCAGAAGAAAATAAAAATAAAAAATAAGGAAAGAAAAAAAGAAGGGGATGATGAAAAA
>CATIWO010187409.1:0-23286 GCA_949673435.1 Macaranga tanarius
ATTTTACAAATAGTTATTATCTTAAATTTTTGTATCATGTATTATAAATTATAATGTTGATAATCAATTATTGATAAGTTAATGTATTATGAAATTATACTACTATAATCATCTTATATTATATATTTATATGATATATTAAAAAGTTGTATTATTATAATCATCTTATATTATAAATTTTTTTATGATATATAGTTGAACTATTATAATAATGTTACATTATATGTTCAAATTATAATCATATTGTTTTATATGTTTAAAACGTAAAATTTTTAAAATATAAATATTAAAAAAACTAAAAAATAAAATTTACAAGGGAAAATAGTACTATTTATTAGATATAATATATTTAATATAATGTAACATTAATATATATAGTTATAATTATTTTGTTAAATATTAATTTTAAATATATAAGCAAAAAATTAAATCTTCATTTACTCCGAATTTTCGTCCCGACTTGCTCCAATTTTTTGGAGCAATTCGAAGTGGAGATTTTAATTTTCGGGTTCAGGTCCGGAGAATTATTTTTTGAAATCTCCGATGTTCGGGTCGGGTCCGAAGAATTTGCGTTCTTCGGACTGCTCCGAGACCCGCTCAGCCCTAGTTTCTAATATTGAAAAATCCGTTTCTAATTACTTTAAAAATGGATTTGTGCTGTTGCTAAAACGCTCGTTGCAATTCCACTTAGAAACGCTTTTTTAGTTTCCGTTTCTAATTAGAAACGGAACTGTAACATATTACATCCATTTCTAATTTAGAAATGGAAATATTTCATTTCTAATTAGAGATTCCGTTTCTACTTTAGAAATGGATAGATTCCATTTCTAAATTAGAAACGGAATAGCAAGTTCCGTTTCTAATTTAAAGAGACTAATTCTCTAAATTTAGAAACGGATTCCGTTTCTACTTAGCAACAAAACTAAGCCGTTTCTAATTTAGAAACAAATTTTGCATTTAATTTCTAATATTATAGCAACAACAAGTTTTTCATTTCTAACATAGAAACTGATTTTGAAAATCCTTTTCTAATTTAGAAATGGATTAGAAAAATCCATTTCTAATTTAAAAACGGATTAGAAAAATTTGTTTCTAATTTAGAAAAGAATATTTCCAATCCGTTTCTAATTAAAAAATTAATTTTTTTAAATACCTATAATTTGTTAAAAGAGAAACTATCCCAATCAATTAAAGCAAAATATTATACAGTAATATTTACAATCCACAACAAAATTTTTAATAAAAAATAAAATTGTATATAAAGTACAATAATTCTACAAAGTGGAGTTTATACAGTCAATGTACTTGTCATGAAGTATCATAAATAGGTTAAAAAACCCAAGTCTAGCAATCAAAAGAAACTGGTAATGTCTGCATCACACAAATAGAACAATAGATACACTAAGGCTAGCATCCAGAATGAACACCTGAAGTGGAAGACTAATCTTGAGCTGAACTGGAAGAGAACTCTGCTCGCATCTTCCTCATCTCCTTTTGCATTAATCGTATTTGCTCTTGTATTTGTTATTGCATTTGTTGCTGTTGTTGCTGCAATAATACTTGTTATTCAACAACTGTCTCCTGCAATTGACGAACCTCTTACTCTAAAGCTTCTTGTTGAGCTCGAGATGACGAGGCTGAGCTAAAGCTGAAATGGGAGTATAAAGTAAAAGACTCAGAGCCAAGTCTATATACACGTTGCTTTTTCAACCCCCCAACAGCCTCCAAGTATTTTTCAGATTCATCTACTTCACGAGGCTCATTAGACTCTTCACTTGGTTGAGACAAGTTCTCTTTGAGGGCCAAGTACCTTTCCTATAATAAATGACAAACAAGCACATTTAAAATAAACCCAGTTATATAATTTAAAAAAATTAAAAGAGTAAAAGAGAAGTCCATTTACGTGAATTTGCTTTGACTTAGCATCTATCAGTTCTGATGTACCTTTTTTGTGTGAGTCTTTAAGAACAACTCATATGGATGAGGATCTCGTCCTAGTGTCTTTGCCTTAAGAAAAAATAATATTAAAAACCATGTCATTTTGATATTAATAATAAAGTGACTGACAACAATAATATTAAAAACCAACTTTAAGGATCCTGGAAAGGAATAACTTATTCAATTACATGAACAAGTTCAAAATTTTCATTGCAGTGGCAGAAATTTACTTATAACAATGAAACTAAAAACCAAACAATATGCAAATGCAGGACTAGTGTAACAGAAAGGCAACAAACAGAAATACATGAGCAAAGGTTAAAAATTTGCATATAAAAAGAAATGATTTTTACCTATCAATAAGAAGTTAGTTGTAAGATATGACAGTGACACCATCAGATCAATAAGCAAAACAAACAACATAACTTAAAAAAGAACAACACAAAGCTCATCAACCCAAAACCCAATAAAAAGTTTTTTTTCTTCATATCTCTTACCATGCTACACGAATTTTTTTCAAGTGCAGGCACACCTAGCAGGCTAAAATGCACAATTTGTGATGATAAAATAAAAGGCAAAATATTTATAGCCTAGCACCAAGATATAAAAAAAACTGAAAGCATATAGATATAAAAAAAACTATAACAGGTAGCTAACAGCAAGATAATAAAAAGGTAATAATGTTTTTGTAAAATCAGATATGTAGAGATATTGCAAAAGTACTTACCAATCTTTGTCTATGTTGAGAATGGGATATGGAACCACCAGTATGACGTGCGACACCTGAACCAGGGCTACCTGTCTCGCTGTGTCAATTCTTAGAAAACTGCTCACATACTTTTTATATGCTGGATCACTCCAGACTGTAAACTGACCCACCATTACAAAAATAGTTCATAGAATCATTATCATATACATATATAAGATTATTTGCTTAATTAATGCATTACATGTTGGGTTTAAAAATAATTATTGAAGGCTAAAAATTTTCTCAAGTTGTTTTCAATGAGAAAATGACAAAAAAAAAATGAAAAGGAGGAAAGCATATTCTCACTACAAAAAGCAATCAGAAGGACAAAACTTAGTATAAATATGACTACAAAATCTTCAGTTGTCACTAAAAAACACAAAACAAAACTTAAAAAATTGCCTCCCCAAATCTACAACCCTTACTATCCTAATCTTTGCTTTACATGCTTTAATAGTATTAATCAGCTCTTCTCTTTTGTAGTTTAAATATAAAGCTAATATTCATTCTAGCTATTTTGAGTACTCTAGTTCATTATGAATGATAAAAAATATAGTAGTAGGCTATAGCACGAAGCAATTATAACAAGAGAAGAAATCTACCAACATAGATTAAAAAAAAAACACAATGATTAAAGAAAGGAAAGGAAAAGGCCATAAAAATGTAGCAAAGACCACCAAAGCAAAAGGAGACAAAAATAAGCCAAAAATTTAGTAGCAGAAGCAAAATCCACACTCAACCAAACACAATTGCAAAAGAATATAATAACCACAACCAAAAACCAAAGCAAACAACCCCAATGGACAAACACAGTGAACTAAGAAACCACTGGAACATAAGATCATATTTGAAACAAACTCGCAGCAACATGAAGTAGAAGAATAACAAAGCCACAACAACAACTTTTAGATTTCATTATCCAAATTAACAGTGGATAGTAAACTTATGTGAGCAATTACTTCAGTAGCAGCCTTCAGTAGTAGCCTTCAAATTAACTAGGATAATTTATCAGGATATATAGTATAGCAGATGGTATATCTGTCCTTTAGTAGCAGTTCCCACCTGAAAAAAAATCTCCATATTATATGCCTTATAGGAAATTTTTTTTTAAATAAAAAATCTTAATCCATACATACCAGTAATGCCTGAGAGGTAATTTTTAGTTGGTGCCTCAATGCTTAATAATGGAGTATAGACTTTTGTCTTGGTGGTACTAAAATCTAACTTTGACCGCTTGAATGGCTCAGGTAGCAACTCCTCTAGAACTTAATCACCCTAAGTACATTGAGAGCATTATTCAAACTTTTTTGTTCAAAAAAAATAAAGAATTATTGAGGCCAAGCCATTTAAGATGTATTAGCATATGAAAACAAAATAGCTGCAGAGACCATTAACTGTACAATTATATATATGTCTCATTTAATTTAATATTTTAATCCACCAAAATTTTAACTTTATCCCATTATAATTAAAACTTTTAACTTGAGTTCTCACCTGTGTTCTAATGAATGATAATGGGAAATGATATTTAGACTTATTAGACACATCAAACATCAATAAGAGGTGATATAAAATGTAATAAACCCTCTTTTGACCTGAAAATATATTAACCACAAAAAAATATTGAACAGAAAGCACCATCAAACTATCCCATTTGTTAAGCTCTCCTTGTATTCTGATACTTAAGCTTACTCAAACTCTTAACAAAGTTCAAACAAATATGGCATCAGCATTGTGGAAAAAATGCAAGACCAAAAGCATCCACAAAGCATTAATGAAGTAGCCATCGGATTCCTTTAGACCATACTACTAAGTGCTAATGCGATCCCTATGAAAAAATACAGCCGTGGCGCTGCATTTTAGCATTCAGCTCCCAAGAAGATAGCCAAAAGATCATACACTTCTACTTAAGGTCATGGGAGGAGGAAGACAGGAAGGACACAAAATAAGTCAAAGATTATTTAACCCACACCTTCGCATTTACACGAGAATCATATCATCATTACTTAAAGATTAGGGGAGTAACTAAACAAAATAAATCTAACCCAAGATTTAAAGGAATAGGAGAGTGAATATGAAATAAAATTACCTGTATATATACCTTAGGGTGAGCTTTAACAAAATATGCAAGACGAGCACAAAGACCTTCCTTAAATCAAGATTCTTGCTTTCAAATTTCGAATTCGAAATCACAATCCATATTGAGAAAAATATAAAGATCTGGTTTTATACAACTCTCATTAAATGTAACCATTCTCTTAATTTCATCAATTAAATGACTATGGCTAAATATAAGCTCTGAGCCAAATGACTATGGGTAAATGAAGATATGGTAATATATACTTCAACTGAGCCAAATGACTATGGCTAAAACTAAGCTCTATAACTGAGTGGATCTAAAAAGAGAGAGTGAGGGTGGGAGCTTAGATTTGAGAAATGTCAAAATTGAGAGCCATTTGAGAGATAAAGAAGGAAATGAAGAAGAAGATGATGATGTCGGTGATGAAAAATGAAGAAGAAGATGATGTTAGGGTTATACATAAAAATAAAAAAAGAAAGAAAGAAAGAAAAAGAACGACAAAAGTAATAGAGAGGTTAGGGTTATACAAAAAATGAGTGAATTAAAAATATAGAAACATATTCTTTTCATCCATTTTTATATATAGAAATAGAACACCCTTTCATTTCTAATGGAATAAAATTTAGCAATAGATTTTTACTTTCCATTTTTAAAAGTACAAATTCCATTTTCTTAAAAAAACTTATACACAATTTTTAGCAACGGAAGCTAGTTTCATTGTAAATTTGAAACAGATCAAATCCATTTCTACATTGCTTCAACCTTTAAAAATGGACATATTTCCGTTTCTATATATTCTATTACTAATTTGTTACAATTCCATTTATACTTGTTGGCACGTCCTTTTGGCACTTTATTTAGAAACAAAAATTATTCCGTTTCTAAATTCCATTTCTATTATGTTTCAATTTGCTTATTCTTGCTTCTGTTTCTATTTCATTGAAAATTCATGTTTAATTAAAAAAGAAAATTTTCTGTTTCTAAATTTCATTGCTAAATCGGTAAATTCTAGTAGTGGAAGATGATGAAATAAATTTGGAAGTGGGTAAAAAATCCAATTCACACCAGAATAAAATGCTTAGTTGGTCAACTATTATATATCATAAAAACACATTAATCTAAAGGCATTGGCCGGTGCATTAACATGTGTATGGAGGCTTTCTAAGAATTTTAAATTGAAAAAAGTGGGGCCGAATCTCTTTGTATGTGAGTTTACTTCACAATGCGCGTCATTCGTGAGAGCCCACGACACTATGATCGACATTTGTTAGTTTTTGGTGAATTGAATAGTGATAAGCAACCTTTTGATGTATCCTTAATCATTATTTGTTCTGGGTTCGTATTTGTAACCTCCTTTTGAATCAAAGAAATAAAGACTCTATCATTAAAGTTAGTTGCAAAATTAAAGAGGTTATTGAAGTCCATGCTGATAATGTGGACCCTTGGGGATGATATTCGATGGTTCAAGTTAGGGTTAATGTCCAAGCTCTTTTCACCCGAGGAAGTATAGTCCGAAATAACAAAGGTAAATGTTTGGGTGTACTAGTATGAAATATTGCCAAATTTTTATTACTAGTGTAGATATCTAGGGCATGTGGGGGATGAATGTGAACTTAAACCAGATGAGATTGAACTACAAGATTGGCTATATGGGTCTTTGCTTCATGCCTCACCTACTAGAAATCACTATTTACATACTAATGTTGTATTGAAGGCTAGAGTTATTTCCAAAATGGATCTAATATTACCTATGGCTATTCTTACAAAAAGAGTTTGCCACTTTCTTAATATGTTTACTATTGCTAAAGGAAGTCGAACTGATAGTATGTGCTCCCAAGCTAGTACAGAGGATTCTTATGATTCTAGAATATTGCCATTACATGAAACTACAATTTTAGTTTTTGTTTCTATTCAGCATGTTATTTGCACTACTACTATAGATCTTCATATGCTCAACTAACCTACTGTTTTGGCTCGTCGGGTGGCTACTTATCTAGCCCTAATTAATTTTGGTGTTTAATTTTGGTGTTTATCTTCATATGCTCAAAATAGTTTTAGTGCTCGTAATGGCCCAAACTAAATCCTTGCAACAATTTAAAAAATTAGGGCATTTATTAAAAAAAAATCTTTAACCATACAGGAAGAAGGGTCTTCTAATTTAGGTGAGGATAGGGGGTATTTATTGATAAGGCTTGAGAGACAATAAAGAGTTTCCATGCTAAAAACTAGCAGACGCAACCTTTCCTATTTTTGATAAACATTAACTGCATATTCAAATGCATGCCTGTCCTATTTTTTCTTTAAGGCAAGTAATATCTCTTGCTTAGGCTAACGTGTCAAGAGATAGGGAGCTGATAATTGACACAGTTATCAGAAGGAACAGGAATGTTTCTTTCAAACAGATATGATCAGAAAAAATTTTATTCTGATTTTTCAAATTATAATGGTGCCTTTTCTTATCAATTTAAAAGAATTAATAAAAGCTAACCGATTATCAAAACTAATATCAATCATTTAGGAAAGAGAAAGATTATTTTTCAAACGAAAACATCCTTAAAAAAATGCAGTGCATGAAAAATAAATAAAAATTATGCATACAAATCAATAACTCCTAATTCAGTTCTAATTTTACAAAAATGATCTTCACTCAAAGGCTTTGTGAAAATATCAGTAAGTTGCATGTCAGTGGAATAAAAATCAGCTTGATGTCACCATTTAATACATGATTCCTTATGAAATAATACCTAATTTTAATATGTTTTGTCCTAGAATGCATGACAGGATTCTTGGATAAATTGATTACACTTGTATTATTATAATAGATAGGAATTTGAGAATACATTATTCTATAATCTTTTAGTTCTTGCTTTATTCAAAGAATTTGTACAACACAGCTTCCAGCAGCAATATATTCAGCTTCAGCAGTTGATAAGGCTACCAAAGTTTATTTCTTGCTAAACCATGAAACTAATCCGCTACCAAGAAATTGACAAATTCATGATGTGCTTTTCCTGTCCTTTCTATTTCTTGCAAAATCATCATCACTATATCTCACAAGATCAAAGGATGTATCATTAGAATACCATAGACCTAGGCCTTGAGTCCCCACTAGATACATAAAAATCCTTTTCACAACTTTCTCATCTTTGTCTAATTTGATTGTGGTGCTCATTGGCGTCCTGCTGATTTTAGCTTCAAATAGCTTGAATTTCTTCAGCATTTCTTTCACATCCTTAGACTGATTTAGGAAGATGCCATCCTTACACTGTCTAATTTTTAATCCCAAAAAGAAATTCAGTTCTCCCATCATGCTCATTTCGAATTCATTCTTCATCAGCTCTGAGAACTCTTTGCATAAGCCTTCTTTGGTTGCTCCAAAAATAATATCATCCATATAGATCTGGACAATTAGAATATGTTCAGTCTGATTTCTTATGAAAAGAGTCTTGTCCACTTTGCCTCTGGTAAACCTATTTTATAGTAAAAACTTGCTTAGCCTTTCATCCTAAGCTCTAGGAGCTTGTTTCAGACTATACAGAGCTTTTGTTAGTTTATACACATAGTTGGGCTTATCATGTATCTGAAAGCTAGGGGGTTGATTTATATAAACTTCTTCATTGAGATACCCATTCAAGAAGGCACTTTTAACATCCATCTGAAATAGCTTGAAGTTTTTATAGCAAGTAAATGGACACAGTATTTGAATTGCTTCAAGTCTAGCCACAGGTGCAAAGGTCTCATCAAAATTAATTCCCTCTTCTTGGTTGCAACCTTTGATAATCAGTCTAGCTTTATTTCGAACAACATTTCAATGCTCATCAAACTTATTTCGAAAGACCCATTTAGTTCCAATGATAGTGTGATCTTTAGGTTTTGGAACTAATTTCCAGACACAATTTTTGTCAAAATAATTCAGCTGTTACTATATGGCCATGATCCAATTTTCATCTTCTTATGCTTCTTCTATGCTTTTTGGCCCTATCTTCGACACAAAGGCTACATACCCCATCATTTTTCTGAAGCTACTTCTTATAATCACTTTGTCAGATGGGCTGGTCAGCATGTTCTCCTTGGAGTGGTATTTATGATATCTCCATTCCTTAGGTAGATTATGATGCAAGGGTTACTGATCATTTTATCTTTCTTCAGTTTGGTCTTCTTCTTCAGGCTGATTTTCATTTTCTAGCAACCTTCCTTCTGTTAAGTCTGACTGACCTTCCAGATTACTTCAGTATTCTCTTCTAGAGTAGATTCTTTCTCTTGGGCTTGTTCATTGATCTTTTCAGCTAGTTCAGGTGTGGAACTTTCAGTACCTATAAGAAAATCATCTATAACATCTCTACTTAGTAGAGTTTGGTTAGTTTCCTTGAAAACAATATGAATAGATTCTTTAATAATAAAAGTTCTTTTGCTAAAAATTCTATAAGCTCTACTATGATCAGAATAGCCTAGAAAAATTTCTTCATCTAATTTTGCATTAAATTTGGCTAGCTGAACTTTCTTGTTATTGTGAATAAAGCATTTATAACCAAACACCTTAAAATAGCTTATGTTAGGCTTTTTACTCATAGGGTGTCTTTTTCAAGGAGGATCTTACCATTTCTCTATTCAAGATGTAACATATTATATTTATGGCTTCAGGCCAAAAATACTTTGGCAAATTAGTTTTACTAAGTATTGTGTGTGCCCATCTTCGTCTTTTGAGCTAGTTGAGCTTTCACTGCTTAAGCTGATTTTGAGGGCTAGATCATTTCTCTTCTTTTTATCACTAGTTGTCTCCTTTTTTTTTTTTTTTACTTCTTATCATTATTTTATGAGTCAGCAAGGAACCGATAAGCTCATTATATGAATATTCCTTTAGATTTTTAGCTTCACAGAGAACTGTGACTTTAGTCTCCCATCTTTCTAGTAGAAATTTGAGGATTTTCTTTGCCATTTCTTCTTCAGTGATTTCCTTTCTAAGATTTTTCAATGAGTTCATTATTTCAGAGAACCTTAAATTCATTAAAGAAATAGTCTCGTCTAGTTTCATAAAAAACAGCTCATACTCTCTCCATAGCAAGTTGATCTTCAACTCCTTAACCTGATTTGTCCCTTCATAGGTGACTTTCAGCTTGTCCTATACTTGCTTTACTGATGTGTAAGTTAAGATTTTATTGTACTCATTCACATCCAATGCACAATGAAGCATGTTGAGTGACTTTGCATTCAGTTAGATCTTTTTCCAGTCGTCATCAGAGTATTCAGCTTCTGGGATAGTGACTTTCCTGCCATCAGTTTGAGTTTTGGTTGGAACTATTGGTCCATCAACAATAACTCTTTAGCAGTCGATGTCAGCAGCCTGCATAAAATTTCTCATTATATTTTTTCAGTAATATAGTTTATGCCATTAAAAAGAGGAGGACGAGTGATGGAATTTCCCTCAGGTAATCTTGATGCACTATGAACAACATTAGAACTACTAGCAGCTATTTGGATCTCTCAAAGGTATTAACCTTAGAAACAGTTTCAGAGACCCACTCTGATACCAAGTGTTAGGTCCGATAGGCTACTCAAGAGGGGGGTGAATTGAGTTCTTTTCGTGAAAATGATAGAAAATTGATTTTATCAAAAACTAGGTTAGCGGAAGCTTTGAAAATCTATTTTATCAAAGCTTGTTAAATCAGAACTAAAAAGAAAGACTGAATGTGAAACACAAACTATCAAAGTTGATTTTATAAATCTGAAAGAAACTCAACTGACCGAATAAAAATAATATTTTTAAATTTTTGAATAAGGAATCAAAACAGAAGCATGAAGGAAAATAGCATTAAAGCTAATTTTCAAGTAGGGACTCAGTTCAAAATAAAAAATGATAAAAATCAAAACTAGAAATACTTGTAAGTATGAATGAAACCAAAGAGAGGATACTATCACAAGAGATAACCAAAGATAAAGAGTGAGGAGAAGAGAAATCAAGCACAATAATTTTATCGTGGTTCAGCTACCTGCCTACATCCACTCCTTGAGGAACTCCTCAAGATTTTCTCTCAATCTCGGTCTCTTTTAGCGGGCAAGAGATAAGCCTTTGAAGTACAGCCCTATCCAAAACTACCATGTTACTAGAACTAATCCTAAAGACTAGTTTTCAAATAGCTCCAGAAACTGCCACCCTCTGGTTTTCAAACAGATCTAGAAAACTGCTTCCTCACCACTGGTTTTGCAGCTTAACTAGGAAACTATCACCATAAACTTATCTATAGGTGCTTGAAGATCTTCCTCACTTGAATACAAAAGATTTTTCAATGTTTTTCTCTCATATTTCATTCAAGAAAATACAAATAAAATCTATAAGCACTTGAGAGAGCAAATGAACAATGTATGAAGTGCAATGCTTCGATTTTTCAATAATATGCTCTCTGCCCTTTAATAAAAACAGGTTGAGCTATTTATACTAAGGGTTGAGCTTCTAGAAAGATGTCATTTGAACCAATCAGAAAATTCCTTTGATTTGTGTTATTTGAAAAATGAAAGCTTTTGATATATGAACAAAAACCAAATCGTGTTCTTCTGTGATTTTTGGTTGTATGGCTATGTAAGTGTGTGTGAGATGTAACAGTATACAACAATATTTGTTTATCCTAAGAAAAGACAAGAGATAAGAGGATAGGTGTCACTAAAGCTGTAGGTTCTGTTATAGTAAAAAATCAGCTTTGCCTCAGAAGATATCCTTTTTTCTCTGTAGCTAAAAACGGAAAGAATGCAGAGCTTAAAAACTATTTGATTAGAATCAATGGACGGTGTAGATGATCTCAAGTGCTTTTAACAATAATATCTAATTTCTTCAATTACTGAAATGCCCTTCCTGGAGTCTTGATATCCACGTGTCCTTAAGCTTCGGGCTCCATGGGTTTTTGCACTTTGAGAAGTGCATTCACACTTGGATTTTGCATTCACACACATACAAATTTTTCACTTTGTAGCACACTAACATATATCTCAAATAACAAAGCAACAGTATTATTTTTATCACTTTTGTTATTCATCAAAATCAGGCTCAGGTTGTAACCTTGGCAATAATTACCTTAATTCCTAAGGTGAAGTCTCCGTAATATGTGAAAGACCTTAGGTCTATAAGTTTATACAATATTTTATACAAATTAATTTCTAAGGTCTTGGCCAATAGACTCAAGTTGGTGCTGCCTAGTTTAATATATAAATCTCAAAGTGCACTTGTGCCGGGTCATTTAATTACTGATAATGCTATTGTGGCTTTTGAGATTTTTCACTCTATGAAGCATAGAATAAAGGGTAAGAAGGGTGTTATAGCTATTAAACTTGATATAAGTAAAGTCTATGATCGAGTTGAATGGTATTATTTGGAGCAGGTAATGTTAAAAATGGCATTTCCAATTCATTTTATTTTGTTGATTATGACTTGCTTAGAATCTATTTTCTTCTCATTTCTCTTTAATGGTCAAATTAAAGGTTTTCGTAAACCGAGTAGACTAGAAGTCTTTGTCAAAGAGATCCAATTTCTCCATATTTATTCCTCTTATGTGCGGAAGGGTTTTTAGTAATGATTAGGAAATTAGTTATGCAAGGAATTATCCATCCAGTTAGGGTGAGTCGTTCTTCTCTTGCTGTTTCACATTTATTTTTTTTGCGGATGATGGTATACTATTTGCTAAAGCCACAGCTTCAGAGTGTGATGCAATTAAATAGATTCTTTAGCTTTATGAAGCAGAATCGGGACAGCAAGTAAACTGACAAATCTGAATTTTCTTTCAGTGAGGGGTGAATATAAACCAAAAGGAACAAGTTCATAAAGCTCTTGGAATGCCAATTGTTGAGAAACATCTTTGTTACTTGATGATGGATTGCTCTAAAAAGCTTATTTTTGGTTTTTAAAAGGAGCAGCAGAAGAGGAAAAAATATTTTAATTTGATACTTAATTTTATTTTATTTTTTCAAAAGTGACCGAGGTGAACGCAATTAACAAGTATTTCTCTCAGGATAAAATATTTTCTGATTGCCACAGATACTATACAGTCGTGTGAATAAACACAAATCTATACTATAATGGACTTACCCTTTCGCTACATATGAATCTCTTTAAAAAAATTATCACACCACGAACACATTGAAAATACATCAAATGAATTCGCGTTCCAACTCTACCATCATTGGTCACACATTTCTCATATATTGATAGCTCCCCAAGAATTATACTAATAAATACTACAGTTTTTAACTTTTTCTAACATAGTTCCCAAGAGCAAACATGGATCTAAAGGAAAAAATGTTCTTGCTTCTCAAAGTAAGATTGTCATATGTTAAAATCCAGCTTCTATATAGTAGTAGTAAATTACATTTCTCAAAACCTAAAAATGGAATATTTTGAGCCAAAGCGATTCCTAACTCTCACCATCTAGATTTTAACAAATTTTTCAAATAATGTCACCTCATAACATCCTAAAATTCTAGATCTGCAATATGCATATTTATTTATTTATTTATTTATTTGTTGGAGAGTAGGTTAATGGCTGTAAATAAGCTACATAAACTAATCTTATGCTTTATAAATCTTTCTCATTATAATAATGAAACCTCATTTTGATTTATGTTTTAAAATTTATAAATTTATTAAAATTTGTAACAATAAAAAAAATCTAAATATAAAATAAACTTTAATTTTTATAAATTTAAAAATTTTAAATTATGTGGTATATGCATGCAAAATCTATAATTTAAAAATATTTTCATTAATCTCAAGTATTAGTTCAACCGGTTGAGAGAGTTTATTTCTCATTGTCAACAATCTCAATTTTATCCTTAAAGTCAATATTTAGAAAAAAAAACAATTTTTTCTAAAAAAACCCAATATAAGATGCATCTTTAAGATCATTACAACAAAGAAAGTCAAAAAATATTATGAGATAAACAGAGTTAGAATTCTTCCTTATTATTTTATGATTCCTACAAAGAGATAAATTGTAGGCATTATTTTTCATTCAAAAGAGATATATTTTATCCAAAATCATAAATTTTGCAAAATTTTTGGCCAAAAAACTTCAGAAACAATGTCCAATTTGACTCACATTATATATATTCATAAAAAAAAGAGTGAATATATATATAAATATTAACTTCTTTTACCACTAATAACGGTGTACTTCCTCAAAAAAAAAAAAATACAGTAAACAATTAAAAACATAAAGAACAATACAAAGGAGCTCTCAAGTCTTTGAGACAAAGAAGGGATCTAATACTCCATATGTATCATCTTTATGTATGCACTTTTTTTAAGCTTTTTGACTTTTATGAACCTGAAATGGTTAAAGTTGCAGTCAGACAAATAGAAAACTTAAGGATAGAAGATAGATAAATAAAGTAAAAAAAAATAAAAAAAATAAAATTAACATGATGTAATTCTACAAAAAGCCAGAAAGAGAAAGGGGAGAAGAAAAGTTGCAGCTGCTATATTGCTGATATGCTAAATGATTAATATCTTTTATAAAATCAAAAGCAAAAGAACAAAAGAAATAAAGACAGGAAATGAAGAAACCATATTATATTATATAGCACCAATAGAATAAAATAAAATATATTAAGATCATTATGATCAGTAGTAGGGCAAAATGAATGCTATATGATTTCACTGGTAATGAATTTAAAATTTTTTATCTTATAAATAATTGTGTAAGAAATGGGTGTTTTTGTTAAATGGGTGGTGGACTTGTGGGTCTACATTAATATAATTAAATAACAATTTTATAGAATTATTATGATCTGGTACTAAATACATTAAGATATACATTGAAATGGAAACTAATAGTTGGCAACTGGTCCCTTTCATACTGAGGTGGTGATTACCAAAATAAAATAAGAGCAATAATCACAAGGACTATATTATCATTTTCCTTGCTTACTTTCTTTACTCATTGATGATTGTATTGTAGCGTTCTTTTCATGGGTGTTTTCATTATTCATGAAATTGGAGAAAGAGATCAAAATGATGCAAAAAAGAACCACAACCCACAAACCAAAATCTTAAAAAAATCTGATGAAAACAAAATCTAAGATCAAAGCACTCAATATATATATATATATATATATATATATATATATATTAGGTAGGAGGGTTTTAAAGGAGAAAGCACCTGAGACTGCAAGTAATGTTATATGTGAGTGATGTATAGTTTCAGGGACGCACGTTTCTGCAGCATGATGTATAGCAGAAACAAATTGGTCATAGGTCTGCAATTTGGCTTGGGGGGAGCCCAGTCGATCAAAGAGAAACCCGGGGACCAGAACCGGAACCCACAAAGTTAATCTGCTAGATACTTATTATTAATAGATTGGCTAGAATTAATGTTGTTGCCCTTCACGCCAACAAGCCTCAGTGCAGCCTCCACACTCTACTACACTTGACAATAGTTTTGATGCTTGATACAAACAAAAATCTTTAGCAACTGTGCTAGTAGAAAACAAAAACAGAAACAACATAGAGAAAATTATATATATCTACACATGAAACAATAAATGGGCTATAAAGAAGAACAGTAATTTAACTATATTTAAACATGAATATCACTCAATCCCAGCACCAAGGCCCAGCCTAGCTACATTCACACTACTTAAGTAGAAGTGAAGAAGAAGAAGAAGAAGGGTTTTTAGGTGCTAAAAGTTGGAGCTAAAATGTACAAGACAAGATGATAAGAGAAGCAATAAAGAAATGTATATACACACAAGAAGAAGAAAAAGGCGGATTCAAGAAAGCATTATTTCTAAGCAAGATATAGTTCTTTCTAGCTAAATTGTGCTCAATGGTTCGATCCAAATTGTAAGAGAATCGCTAGATTATATATATATAACTATAATCACAATTAAGACATAGATACTATCAAATGAGAAATGATTTTAAAAGAAAAAAAAAAAAAGCTATACGGCTGTTGTAGTAGTAGCAGTAGCAGTAGCAGGAGCAGTAGCAGCAACATTTGTTTCACCGCCACTACTATCACCAGTCTTGCCATCATCACCACCACCACCGCCACTACCGGGAACCGCCTCAAGGGCCACCGTAGTAACAGCCGCCGACGTAACAGTAGGCCTTTTTCTTTTCTTCTTCTCATACGGAATTCCCCTAGCTTTAGCCTGCCCTTCCCTCACTTCCCTCAAGTAAATCCTCACTGCTCTTGCTCCAAAAGGATTAGATTCTGGTCGTCCACCGTTCTCTTCGTAGGCCGCTCTCAGCCGTCCGATTAGCGCATCAAGACTGCCCCAAGCTTGCTTGAGAGGGCAAGCACAAGGCGCAGGCGGATTTGGGTGGCCAAAATAGGGACAGCCAGTTATGTGAACTTTAGTCTTCCCAAATTGATCTAAGTATTTCAAGAACTCAATAACATGTGCACCACTGCAACGAGCAAGCGTTAATGGCGGCTTATGGTTCTTTAAATATTGCAAGAACGTGTTCCAATCTCTTCTCTTTTGCGACTCGTATCGACTAAGCGGAGCTTGAAGTGAAGAAGAAGACCCTTCTGGCTGCGATGCAGGTGATGAAGACGATCCTATTGCTACTGAAGCTGGACTCGGTTCTCCACTATTCGGGTCAGGCCGCGGCGATGACGAGTCCATAATGATCGGCTGTAGCTAGGTTCCACCTATTTTCTTGATCAGTTTTGTATATTAAAGAGCCTAGTTTGATTCTTGTTCGATCTTCTTGAAAATTAGCTGAAAGCTGAAGAGGGTTGCTTGCTTGATTCTTGTTTCTTGATAATCTGAGTGGATCTTTTCACGGGTAGAAGATTGTGTGTTTTTTTGTGAGTGTTGCGTTTCTTTATTCGTGAGAAGGAGAGGGTTTCATGGAGAGGAGAGGAGAAGAAAGAGAAGGAAAGAAGTAGTGATGGGACGTTGAAAGGGTTGGGTGAATGAACGAGGAATAGTTTTTATTGATATTTGTTTTTTTTTTGTAAAAAAAATGGTGTAGTTATTATGGTGGTGGCAATGGAGACGGTGGTGGTGGTGAAGGTGCTGGTGGTGGTGGTGGTATTTTGAAGGGATTTTTCACATGGTGGCCCCCTGTAGAAGTGACATGTTTTACTATTCACCACCGGCGGCCCCATCTACACGCATACTCTCGTATACATACAAACCCAAATTTGCTGTTTTTTTTTTTTTTTTTTTTTTTTTTTTTTTTTTTGCCATTTTAATTAGAGTATTACAAAGAAGTGTTGAATATGTGTATACTTGTATAAATGCCTTGAAATTTTTTTATTTATTTCGAGGAGTTTTATATATACACAAATATTTTATTTCTATTCTAAAATGTCCACAATACATGTGTTAAATTTGAGTGCAGTACATTTAAAATATATAAAAATTATTTTTTAATTTAATATTTTCAGTATTTCATAATCAAACGAATTTGATTATTTTGAATTTTGTCCTTATTTTTTATATAAGATTTCAATCCAAATATTTATTAGAGGGAAAGAAAATTTTTTTCCACTAAAGCTCCGTTTGTTTATGAAAAATATTATACCTCTTGAAAAATATTTTCCAAAAAAAATATTTTTCAGAAAAATATAATATTTTTTTATATTTGGCTACAACACTAAAAAAAATAGTTAAAAAAGTATTTTTAGTATTTAGTTTATAATAGATTTTTTCCTAAATTATATAATATTACATATAAATGATGGTAACATTATTTTTTATTTTTTCTCTCTCTTTATATTTGATAAACATTCAAGTCTTGGAAAATAACTTCCCATTTTCAAAATGAGAAGTTGTTTTTTCATATTTTTAAGTTATTTTCCTTTGACTAATAACTTATTTTCCTTTGACTTATTTTATTTTGGTAACCAAATATTAGAAAATAAGGAAAAATATTTTCGGGAAGAATACTTTCTGTAAACAAACGGAGCATTAATCAACAAATGATATTTTATATGTGTATTTATTTTTATTTAAACTATAGAATTCAGAACTAATCCTATTTTAAATAATTTATTTTGATTTAAACCTATAAAAACAATAAAAAAATTTTAACCATTGATTTAACACTACTCTATACACCATCTAAAAAATAATTTTTTAATCTGAATCACTGATATCCAGTTCGATCTGGATAGGACCATAAGAACGGTAAAAATCTCACAATAATTATTTAACGTTTCTAAAAAATAATTTTTTGATCTCTCTACGATAATTTTTTTATAAAATATATAAGAATTTTTTGTTTATTTATAGCCTACTTCACATGCTTTATCAAATGCGTGTGTAGGACGGTTAGCATGACCCACATTGGAATCAAACTCAGATGGTTGGTTGGGTACTTTGAACTAGGGGTGTAACCGAGCACGAGCTACTCGGGATCGACTCAAAAAAAATTCGAAATCGACTCGATAATAATCGAGTCGAGCTCGAGCTCGAGCTCGAACTACTCGAGTAGGTTGTCGAGTCGAGCTCGAGCTCCTTAATGTTTGACTCGATAGGCTCGCGAATTTAATCGAGCTTGATCGAGCGTAACTGAGTTTGTGTATATTTACCATTTTATCATTTTATTTTAATATAATCATAATAATATCTTATCGAACCGAGTCGAGTTATATATCGAGTCGAGTTCGAACTCGAGTCGAGCTTAAATATTTTAATATATATTTTAAAATTTAAAAATTTTATATAATTAATCGAGTCGAGTCGAGTCGAGTATAAGAATCATTTAATCGAGTCGAGCTTCAAAAAAAAAACTCGATCGAGTTCGAGTCGAGCTCGAGCTTCGAGTTTAAGAATCGAGTCGAGCTCGAACTTGGCAGTGTGTCGACTGGACTCGACTCGATTACACCCTTACTTTGAACTAAGGAAGAAAAATGCGTGGCTGGCACTGCTACTGTGGTGCGGTTTTGGGTGAGTGGTGCTGATGGTAGTGCTGCGTCGGATGGGGGCAATTAATGGTGGTCTATCTTTGGTCAAATTTTATATATTTCTACATTACTTTTATTATAAATAAAAGGATCCTCTTTTTCAATAATAATAATTATTATTATAATTATAATAATAAAGCTAAAATGTCTTTGTGCGTGATCTTTGACTATGAATGTGCGTATTTTACCATTCTTGTTTAATTTCACTCACAAGAATGATAATAGTGGACGCGCTTCACCTTCAGAATTTATTCTTGAATTATTACAATTTTTTCTATTTGTGAAAGTTGTGATTTTATATATATTTTTTTAATTTTAAATATGTATCACTTTTTATATTTAATTTTTGTTATTAATAATTTTAAAAATACAATTGTATATGACATTTACGTGGTGAAAAAATATGACATAGAAAAAATAAATTTAAAGAGAAAAAATTTAGTGATTTGAGGGGTTTTTTTTTTTTCTTATGTTTAACTTAGTTTTTTTTTTTTTAATGTTTGAATATGGGGCCTATGTTTATAAGTTGTAATTTCTCAATAGATAATGATTATTATTTAAAATCCTTGAAATATATACGAAATGATGTAACAAATCCTAAATTTTTGTAAGAAATTATTGCAAATTGAACCCAATGCACACATGAACATTATGCCCAGTGGGTGCACCCACATTATGATCTAACAGGGTTCAATCAATCATAAACGTGCATTCATTTCTAGCTTCATCACATGATAAGCAAGTGCATATTTGCTCCAATATGCTCACATCCATTGGCAATGGTATGAGCACAAGCACATTGTATTATATTAGGCACCAACTCCACAACCATTATGCTCGAGCGGTGAGTTTTGTCGGTCTCACTGTAACATTTTGAGGAACAACTTTCTTCTGAAGAACAACAGAGGGGGAAAAAGAGAAAAAAAGAAAGAGCAAAAGAAAAAAAATGGAGAGGACAAAACAGAGGGCAAGAAACGGAAAATATAGATATTCTATGTAGCACGAAAATAGAAATCGAAAATGCGGAAAACATACCAATATTAAAAATATAGAGGTATATAAATAAATATGAAAAATATATAAATATCTAGATATAAATTTTATAAGTTTTTTGAAATTTTCAATACGGAAACATTTCCAAAACGCTGAAATATTTATTGGTAGAAATTTTTGTATATCATAGTTAGAGGACACACGGATAGAAAAAGAGAAAAGATAAAATTCAAACCTTTACATTTATTATTATTATTATTATTATTATTATTATTATTATTATTATTATTATTATTATTTGAATTTGGAGGAAAAGGAAAGAATAAAATCCTTAATTTTTTTATGTCTTGAAAAAAGTTATACCACTGGACTTCTCATGGACATTTGACAATTTTTATATTTACCTAATGGAAAATTTTTTAAATAATTCTTGATTATTAATTTATTATGTATAATTAGAAGGTTAAGTTAATAATATTAAAATACCTAAGATAATAATAAAAATAAATAAATCATATGATTTCACCGATATAGCTAGCTATCCACAAACACAAATATAATAGAGAATGGTCATCTGAACTCATTTTCTAGAAGGATGAGGTGATTGCTTTCATAACAAATCATTGTAGCTATAGTATGAATTGTCCAATTGGTGACTCATTACTTCTATTTTTCTCTTGATCTGCAGCTGACAAAATCTAAAGATAACGAGCTTGTCAAACAAAAATTCTATGCTCTCAGAAATTTTATGCTTTAAATAAATTTTGATTTTGATATTTTTATTATAATTTTATTTATATTTTTTTATTAATTAAGATGTATTTTTAAAATGAAAGATTTATTTTTTTGTCAAAGAAATAACAACTTTTTCATCATCTCCTCTCCATTTTCCATAGGTCTGTAAGAAATGAAAGCATCTCAATTTACACAAATGTGCCTTGTCACAATTCTGACTAAACCATTCATTCTTTCATATTAGCCATGATATTGGCTTGTGTGTTTACAGTAACAATTTTATCATCTCTTTCCACCAAGTTTGCTTTTAGTTTAGGAGGGTTCTCATTCTTAACGCTCACATGACATTGAGGTCTATGATCAATGTCTTGATTTTCCGCAAACAAAGCAATTCGCTTTCTTTTCAAAAGTAGGGTTAGTCAATTTAGTCTTGTAATCAAAAGAATTATTCTTTGCATACCTTTTATTTTAAGCCTCATTATCTTGCACCAACTATTCTTTGCTTGTTAACTCCTTTGTTTTGAGATTTTGCACCTCTTTTCGATTTGTATTTTTAATGATGATATAAGTGATCAAGTCCACCAAGGAAAGTTGTTTTTGCTTATGATTGAGTTGTTGCTTGTAGTCATTTCATGAGTTAGGTACTTTTTTTTGTTTTTAAGTACTCCCATAACAAATTTTTTGGGCATATTAATATTTTCAGCCCTTAACTTATGATTTAATATCTTTATTTTCCACCATCTTCCTACCATAAAATTTTTCTTGCCAACATCTTCTGCTTTGTACTTGGTCATCATTAAGTTCCATATAACATTTGCTTTTTTGTAAGTACAGTAAACATTAAAAAAATTAATTAGACAAGGTATACCTTGTTATCTACGTAGATAATAAGGTATGATGATAAATATTGTTAGCATAGGTCCATGCATTAGAATTGTTTTCAGTTTTATCATCAACAAGGGCCCATGCAACCCCATGCATATCAAGAGTGGAATGAACATGTTCCTATTACCTTTTGAAGTGTTCTCCTCGAAATACTTATCTTGAAGACATCTAAAAAAGGTTTAGCATATGAGATAACATCAACTACATTTGATACTGAAGTAGTAAGAGAAGAAGCATCATTAGTGAAGGCAATGTTACTGTTAGGATAGTTTTCAGAAATAGTGTTATTAGTAGGAAGGGAAGCATTGACATTAGAAGCAGACTCCATGGTAAGCAAGAAACAAAAATCATTAAGATAATAAGAAATATAGAAAGGAAGAAAGATAAAATAGGAAGTCTAAGCTGGTTAAGAACTCTGTGCTTAAGGATTTTTAGAAGCTGAGTTTTGTAATCCTTTAGGATTGCACAAGCTCGTTAATATACACACATATATATACTAGTTTCATGAATCACCCAACTATGAAAAATGTTAAAAAAAAGTTAAATAGACAATAATTAAAAAATTTTGAGCTAGAGCAATATATTCAAATTCATTCACAAATAATGAAAAACTTATAACTTTCAGGTGAGGTTCTAAACCTATAAATAACATATATATTGTAATAAATTCTTGAAATAAATGACAAGTTTTTTTAAAAATAAGGATATAAAATAAAATGGTAAAACTGGATTATAACCGGGCTTCACATATATTTTGCACGCAGGATTTTCGGTGCATTTCTCATGCACACAAGATTTCCACCTATTTCTAGCTTTTTACAAGTTCAATAAAGCGACTATAATAATAAATAATAAAAAAAATTCATTTTCTAATAATGTGAGATAAGTCTTTTTGAAATATATAAGGGATTATGACTTTTATGTTCTATAAGTTATATATTTTTTACAATTAAGTGCTAAAAAAAATTTTCTTAACAATAGAGTCCTATAAAATTTTAAATATATCCTTGTTAGTCCTAGTCTGTTAATTTAGATGGAAATAGCTAATTTGGCACAAACATCTTTAATGTCTTTAACACCTCACCTTACACATGAACTCATATGATCCACGTCATAAAACTGTTAGTAATGTGCCCTAGGCCAATTGTATTATGGTCATATTGTAACTTTGTTTATTTTTCATCATTATAATAAAGAGGTATTTTTCATATTGACTCTGTTAAATTCCATGAATGTTTAATTCTGTCTAAGATCATCAAGTGTGTGACTTGATAGTAAAACTCTTAGATGGTAAATGAGTTATATTCTAAATCATCCCTAGTCGGTCATTATTATGGAAAAATAATGAATGAAGACTAGTATGAGGTTGACTGATGATTATGTTTTACTAATCATATATACGAGATACAAAGTCAAGTCATAGGTACATAGGATGTACTGGATCGACCCACTATGAGAATACTACATGGATTATTGTCATAAGTTATTCTCATTACAATGATATTATTGTAGTCTTCTGACCTGAGATCATCATAGAGTCATGTATGATGAGTTTTATATTTTAACACATTCTAATATTATCTTTAACAAAACGATGTAATAGATTGTGATTGGATATAAAATGAATCATGTGAGGAGTATGAGTGATCAAGAAGGAATTTGTCCCTCACTAATCATGAGGAAGATATCTATGAGCCCCTCGATAAATTAGACTGAATGTAAATGTATGGCCATACTTAAAATCAGTTGATAAAGAGTTATCAATTTTAGTCTAATTGAGATCGAGAAATAATTAAATTATTAAGGATGATATAAACCATGCCTTGTGTTCAATCTAAGATATCGTGTACAAAAGGACTGTAGCATTGTTGTTAAATAGTTTGTGTCGGATTACTGACCTTCACATGACTTGGGTAGTCATAATATCTTGCTAGAGGCCACTTATGACTTATGGGCTACCAATGAGATTGGAGGCCCATTGCCAACGTTATGTGAACCTA
>CATIWO010187499.1:0-25290 GCA_949673435.1 Macaranga tanarius
ATTGTGTGTTTATTTTCTTTAGTTTAGTTTTATTTCTTTGAAACTATAAACTCTATTTCATTGTCTAAACAAATAAGCATATGTAGTATTACAGTATTCAACCACAAATCTCTGAGGGACGATATCTTTCTTTACTACTTAATACGATTTTGTACGCTTGCGGATTAGTACACATCAATCCTTGATTTAAAATAAAGCATGAAGAAATTGTTTAATTACAACAATGACTTCTTATGAATCACTTATAATAATTACATCATCAACATAGATAAGTAATGTTGTAAAAGATTGATCAGTGATTTTGAGAAGTAAATAAGAATTTGAATGAGCAGTAACAAATCCTTGAAAATACATTGCTTGAATAAGTTTTAAATTCCACTGTGGCTTGTTTTAAGTCATGAAGAGACTTAATTAGTTTGCATACCTAATTAGGAGTTATTTGTGGCAGACCAGGTGGAAGCTACATATATACTTCTTCATACAAGTCACTATGAAGAAATGCATTGTTGATGTCTAATTAGTGTAAGTACTAATTCTTGGCAACTGTTACTGCAAGAAGTGTCTTGATGGTGGTCATTTTAGCTACTGGAGAAAAATATTTATATAATCTAGTCATGTTTGTTGTATAAATTCCTTTGCTATAAGTCTAGCTTTTCATCTCTCAAGAGTGCCATCTATATGATATTTTAATTTGTAGACCCACTTACATCCAATAGCCTGCTTATTAGGAGGTAATTCTTTAATCTCCCATGTATTATTGTTTTGAAGAGCTTGGAACTCCAGGTGCATTACTTTCTGCCAACATTTGATAATTTTTAGGTTCAGTGATAGTGGAGGTGTTTAAAATATATTTATGGTAAGAAGAGTCTAGGTGATTATAAGATAAAACAGAAGCTAATGCATGTGGTGAAGATGTTGTGTTTGGAAGCTGAACTTGAAAGTCATTCAAATGTAAATGTTAGCATTTAGGTCTGGTTGATCTTTGAAGATTTGGAATAGTATGAGGCTAAGAAATTGAATAAGAAACTGAATTAAAAATATTAGGAACTAAAGAATGAGTAGATGGAATATCATTTTTGGTAGAAATGGGATGAGTAGAATTAGAATTGGATAAGAGAGTGTCTAGAGTTGGAAATGTAGTCGGAGAAATTGTAGAGCTAGAATCATTTGGTTCAAAACATGAAGATTGATAAGAAGAAACATGTTTGTAGAATATAACATTTCTAAAAATTAAAATTTAATGACTCTGCAGATCAAAAAATCTGTAACCTTTGACATTAGTAGGAAATCCAAAAAAGAGACCGTTTACAGCTCTTGAATCAAATTTAGATCTATTGATGCTAATAGATAAGCAAAACAGAGATAATCAAAGACTTTAATGTGATCATAAGTAGGTGGTTTAGAATATAAAATCTCAACAGGAGTTTTTTTTTAAGAAGGAATTTTGTTGATTAAGAAGATAAAATGAACAACACAATCAGTTCAGAAATGAATAGGTAATGATGCTTGGAATTTCAAGGCTTTAGTAACGTTAAAAATATGTTGGTGTTTGCATTCAACAACACCATTTTGTTGTGGTGTATAAACGTAAATAGTTTGATGAATTATAACTTTAGAATTATAAAATTCTGGCATGTTAAATTCCAAGCCATTATCAGTTCTGAAAATCTTAGTAGATTTTATTAAACTTTGTATAAACAAGATTATAAAAGGACTTAATAATATTTCAAACTTCTGATTTTTATTTTAAAGGAAAAAGCCAAGTGTATCTATTGTGATCATTAACTAGGGTGAGAAAATAACTATGCCCATAAAAGGATTTTGTACTTGTAGGACCCCAGATATTTGCATGTACTAATTGAAAATATTTTTTGTTAACAGACTCACTTAAAGAGAAGGGTAATTTTCTTTGCTTAGAAGAATAATAACTAACATCATAAGGAACATTTTCAATAGAAGAAGTAGTATTTTAATCAAATTTTTACAAAGTTTTGATTCTGGTATTTGATAGATGCCCCAATCTAAAATGCCAGATAGCATTCTTAACACTAGCGAAAGAAACAACAGAATTATAAAAACTTTTGAATTGGAATTTTGAACCAAATGATATAGTCCTCTTTTCTTTCTAGCTAATCCAATCATCTTCCATCTCTTAATGTCCTGAAGGAAAGAATCGTTGTAAAAGATCAAGCAAAGGTTTAAAGAGTCTATGAGTTTACTAGCAGAAAGCAAATTGAACCCAAAAATAGGCACATAAAGGACATTACTTAATACAAGAGAATTAGATAACTGAATAGTACCTATGCTAGAAATAGGAATAATAACCCCATTTAGCAAATGAACATTAACATCTATGACATTTTTATAAGATGAAAATGACTGTAAGGAATTTGTTATGTGGTATGTGGCATCACTATCTATAATTCAGTCAGTATGATTCTGATTTATAGACAAATAAGAAATAGCAGGGATAAGAAGAATTACATAAATTAAGAAAATAAGAATTCTTGGAACTTGAAGTTGTGTTGACAAAGCATTTCTCAGATGATTCAGCTATAGATGGATTTTGAATCAAAGCTAGAAGCTTATTGTATTGTTCTTTAGTGAAAGGAAAATAATTCCATTGATTCCCAATTTGTATATCTGACTGCACAGATGAATCATAATTATATCCTTCTTGTTTAGTTGATATAGCTTCAACATTATTTGCATACTAAGTTTTCTGATATATTTCTTGGCACATAACCTGGTGGGTAGCCATATTTCTCATAACGTTTATCAACTGTGTGACCTAGTGCACCACAATGAGAACATATTGGCCTTCTGCTGTTACTATTATTAAATCTCGATTAAACATTGTTGCCTTTAGCCAAGAAAACACTTGAATCTTGCTATAAGAAATTAGAATTAGCTTTTACAATAAAAATATTAGAATCATTATTCAGTCCCTAAACTGCATTTCCAAACTGTCTTTTATGTTGTAGAACTATTGAAAAGTCCTTATTGATAGATGGCAAAGGATCAATGAGCATGATCAGTTACCTGACAATAGCAAAATTATCATTAAACCCTTTTCAAAATATAATAACATGATCATTGGATTGGTAATTTCAAACAATCTTTAAAGCTACATAATTACATTTTAGATCACACGACTCTTAGATTAACCAATTCATCCCAAAGAATCTTCAATTGTGTAAAATAATTTGTAAAACTTAATGAATTTTGATGAAAAGTATAAATCTCACTTTGTAAATCTATAATTCAATATGAATCTCCCTGTGAAAAATGCTTCTTCAAGTCATTCTAGACATCAATTACGTTAATTAACCAAGTACTGCTTTACACTATAGATAATGAAATAGCCCTGTAAATCCATGAATTCACCATGGCTTTACATCTTTCCCAAGCTTCAAAGCTAGGATCATTCTTAGAAGGAACCTGAATTGAACCATTAACAAACTTGAGTTTGTTTTTTAATAACATGGCCATTCTCATTGCCCTACTCCATGCATGATAATTCATTCCATTATGTGGATTTGTGATTAAGATCAAAGAGGGATTCTCACTTGGATGCAAATAGTAAGGACTTGATGGGTCATCTTCAAATCTCATCATGTTTCCAGATCAATAACATATTAAATTCAAGGATTGAAAGAAATCAAGAAACAAGAATTTCAAGTTGAAGGAAAAAATAAAAAAACCAACCAATACTAGTTTCAATGTCTTAAGAAGGAAGAATAGAATCAAAGAATCAAATCAAAGTACCTTGAACAGAAGAGAAAGTAAAGAATTGTTTGTTTCTTGAGAAAGTTCAACTGAAGGAAATTTTTGAGCTCTGATACCATAATACAAAAATGAGCTAATTTTGTTATTGAAGGAAACCAAACAAATTACATATGTTTATATTGTGCAGCAACATTGAGCTAGCACAAATCTACAGCTGGTAAAAATATAACAAATGAGAGTAAAGTAAAACCAGTTATAGGTGACTATTATGCAAGCAAAAATAAAATGTTGATCCTACAAACTTATCACGCACATTCATACTGTAACACCCACATTCTTAGATGCACTATTCATACATTATATTTAAGTTTGGCATATGCATGTTGGTAGAGAGGGACCTTTTTGTAAGATAAGTTTGGATTGATTTATCACAATAGGAAGTTGTGGGGTTTTATGTAATTGTCCTAACTCATTAAGGGTATGTAGAGATTAGTGATGATATTTGTGTATATTTATTAGAGTAATATTGTATTAGTTATTTAAGTGATAAATATGTATTTATGAGTTTAGTTGGGGATTAAATATTAAGAAGACTTTAGAGGGGGCATTTGGTGGTTTGTGATTGAAAGGAGTGTTATGTGAGTATATGTGTATGTATGTTGAGTTGGAGAGTAGAGAATTAGTAGAGAGGAAGAAGAAGAGGGAAATTGAAAGGCTTTGGGAGATTATGATTATACTTTACTCATATAACAATCATTTTGGGGAGCTATAGGAGATATGGAAGTAGTTGTTTAAGTATCATCTTGGTAAGTCTTGCATTTAGTTTTGGTTAAATGAAGTTAGGCTTTATATGTTGAAATTTGGATTCTGTTTTCTATTTACATCAGTTTTAATGTTTTGACTATATATGGAGTCTTAGAGCTCTGATTTGAGCAAGGTCTGATGCTCTGCAAACTTTAGAGTGTCCTATACAACTTTTGTGTTTTGAGTCAAAGCTGATTTTACTATTAAGACTTACTAGCATAGCTTAACATTTTCTTGCTCATGCTGTCAACTTTGTTTTAGCCGGTTTTACTCCAAAATCCATAACTAATTCAATACATATCCAAATCATGAAATTCCAAGTAAGTTTATAACAAATTCCAATTGAAATTTATTGTACACTTATTTGGCTAGCTTCAGTTTAAATTTCATAATTTGTGGACTTGTGTAGATTAGATTAGGACACATTGAATATTGAGCATGTTGTGCACTTATTTGCATTTGAATATAAGTGGCATGGTTGCTATGTGGTATTGATGTATGAATTGTATATAGGCATTAATAAGGATATAGGTGGTACCAATCAATAGGAGAGCTTCTCTTTTGAAGGAGTTAAGGCACCTTGTGTAAGTGATTATTAATATAACGATATATAAATTGATTCTCTTGAATATGAGAAATGAATTACTATGAATAAATTGAGAAAAATGTTAAATGGTAATTGAATATGAGGTGAGATGAGATGTGGTTATTGAATGTGAATTATGAACTGTGAATTGTTCACATTTATGTGAGTTGATTGAATGATGGTAAGGAAAATGTATGATAGTGGGGCTAAGCCAAGCGGATAGCCTCCATTGATTGTGAAATCTGAAACTTAGCCGGGCAGATAGTTCCAGTAGTGGTCATATTAGAGAAAGATGAATTGTGAGATGGGCAAATAGCTACCTGATAAATTATATATGATGATGTAAGATTGGGACTGAGCCAGTCGGATAGTAACAGTATATGACCACTTGTGAGAAATGCACATGTGAGGTGGTTCCAGTCAAAAACCAAATTATGTTGTGTTATGAATGAAAGTGTGGCTAAATGTGATATTACATGAGTTAAGCTTGTATATGTTGGCATATGTTATATATATATTGTGTTTATATATGTTGGAATTACAACTATAGTTCATACTTGAACTTATTCTATAAGATTGCTGATATTATATCATTTAATTAGTTTTTGAGAAGTGATATATGTATTGTTATGTTGGTAATTGCTTATTAAGTCACAAGCTCACCCATTTGCAACTATTTTTCAGGAAATAGTTAGTCCGAGCGCCAGTGACCAGCGAGCACAATCCCCTGGCTACCTCCAGCCACTAGCGAGCGCCAGTGACTGGAGACCACCAAACCTCTGGCACAGACCAACCATAAAAAAACGTTTATGCATTGACTTCACCTATTGTTTCACTCATTTATATATACATGCAATGTATGATGAATACATGAATGTGCATGGCATTTATCTTTTTGTGTCCATGCTTTTATGGATAACATTCCTTTGGACATGTGTTTGGGATTGTTTGAGGCTATGTGTTATGGGTCTCATATTTAGTAGTATCAAATAAGGGATTAGATTCCCTCGAGACTTGGAATGTGATGCATACATAACATACATAGCATATCATATATACATTAAAGATGACATCTAGTTGATGGGTGTTAAATGTATTAGGATGGAAGAACGCCAAGCACTTCCTATTGGCCCAAAAGAGTCGTCTGAGTCTGTTCATAGGCTAGATCATATGTATGTATTAGGTGAACATGAGCAAGCCCAATCCCAACCTCCTCCTCCACAACCTGCTTACCTACCTTTCATGTAAGAATTTATGCAAGCTATAAGGGAGATGACTCAAAAACCAAATGAGAGCACTCTTGATGAGAATTACAAAAAGCTTAAAAAGCAAAGTGCCAAAGCTTTAGTTGGAACCACCGACCCAACTATAGCTGAAGAATGGTTGAGGAGTACTAAAAGAGTGTTGAATTAATTTGATTGCACTCCTGAGAAAAGGGTTAGTTATGCGGTGTCGTTATTTGAACAAAATGCCTTAGATTGGTAGGATACAGTACTGAAAAGTAGGGATGTGCCAATGATGATGACGTGGGCAATTTTCTTGAAGGAATTTACAAATAAATTTATGCCAGCAGTGTATAAAGATAAGAAGAAACTTGAATTTCTTGAGTTAAAGCAAGATGAGTTATTAGTGGTCGACTATGAAGTTCAATTCGTATGGCTATCCAAATATGCACCTGAAGAGGTAATGACAGATGAGTTAAAGAGAAACAAATTTGAGAGGGGATTGAATTTTGAGATTCAATAAAAGATAGTGGTGAAGCCACCTACTTATAGAGAATTGTTGGAGACAGCAATCCGCGTTAAGGAAATTATTCTGGAAAGGAATGAATTGAAAGCTAAAAAGAAAAAGACTACCAGTGTGTTCACTCCTTCCTCTTCATTTAGAACTAAGGGAGGATCATCCTTTTAAGGTTCTAATTTCCAACAAAGCAGTTTTCAAGGAAGAGGGTCAAGTTGACCTACTCAATCAACAGGGAGTGTTTCTAGTAGAGGATTTGGAAGACCTATAAATCGAAGAGATAGAGAGAGAGGTACATCGATCAGTAGTGTATCTGCCTTTACATGCAAAAAATATAAAAGATTCCATTATGATGAATGTGGGGGATCTTGAGTGATTGTGTGTTACTACTGTAGCCAACCTGGACATATTATTAGAGATTATCCAGCGAGAAGGAATGCTAACAGACCATAGATGATAGGGTAAAGTAGTGCGGGAGAGCATAATCCCTAGATTAGTTGAGGAAGAGGGAATGAAGCTAGTACTTCTACACCTATTAGATCTATTGGGCAAGTTCAAATCTAAGTTAGGGTGTATGCCATTACGAGGCAAGAAGCTCCAACTATACCAGACATAATTACGGGTACATTTATGATTTTTGGTCATACTGCATATGTTTTAATAGACGATGGTTCCACATGCTCTTTTATATCCTATGAGTTTGCATTAAAGAGTTATAGCACCATCGAATCTTTAGGATATAACATGTGTGTGTCCATTCCTGTTGGGGGTACAGTGATTGTCAATATGGTGGTTAGAGCATGTCCTATAGAAATAGAGAGCAAGATTTTGCATGATAACTTAGTGGTGATAAATTTAGAAGAGTTTGATGTTATATTGGGAATGAATTGGCTATCCAAGCATCATGCCATTGTGAACTATTATACTAAAGAAGTGACTATTGAGACTTCGGGGTAAGAAACGGTAGTGTTAGTGGGAGAAAGAAAAACCATCCATGCATGTTTGATTTCTACTACTATGGCTTTTCAACTAATTAGAGATAGGTGTGAGGCATTTTTGTCCAACATCATTAACATGTTAAAGGTTAGTTTGGGAGTGATGGATGTGCCTGTTATTAAAAAATTCTTAAATGTGTTTTTAAATGAGTTACCAGGATTGCCACCACATAGAGAAGTAGATTTTAAAATTGAGACTGTACCAGGAGCAGCTCCAATATCAATTGCACCATACCGCATGGCACCATTAGAGCTGAAGGAATTGAAGAAGCAATTAGAGGAACTATTAAAAAAAGGATTTGTTAGGCCAAGCATTTCACCGTGCAGAGCTTTGATGTTATTTATAGAGAAGAAAGATGGGAGTATAAGATTATTCATTGATTATAGGCAATTGAATAGAATAACAGTGAAGAATAAATATCCTTTGCCCAGAATTGATGATTTACTTAATTAGCTTAAGGATGCTTCTATATTTTTGAAGATTAATTTGAGATCCGGCTACTGGCAACTTAGAGTAGTGGAATCTTCTATTCTTAAGACTGCGTTTAGGACTAGATATGGGCACTACGAATTCCTTGTGATGCCTTTTGGGTTAACCAACGCACCAGTAGCTTTCATGTCATTAATGAACAAAACATTTTAGTCATACTTAGACTAGTTTGTAATTATTTTTATTGATGACATTCTTATCTACTATACAAATTAGAAAGAACATGGAAAGTACTTTCGAGTAGCTCTACATATATTATAGGAGAAGAGGTTGTATGCTAAATTCAGTAAATATGAGTTATGGATGGAAGAGATTACATGTCTTGGACATATTATGTCTAAGGAAGGAGTAAAGCCTAATCTATTGAAGATTAAGGCTATCCTAGAGTGAGAATCGCCTAAATCTGTGACAGAAATTCAAAGTTTCTTAGGGTTAGTTGGGTATTACAGAAGATTTGTGAAAGATTTCTCCACAGTTGTAAGACCTTTGATTGCTTTAATGAAAAAGAATGCTCCTTTTCAATGGAACGAAAAATGCCAGCGTAGTTTTGAGAGGTTGAAAGAAGCCCTTACTACTACTCCTGTGCTTACCTTACCAACTAGAAGTGGTGATTATGTGGTGTATACCGACATTTCAAGGCAAGGATTAAGATGTGAACTTATGTAAATTGGAAGGGTAATAGCCTATGCATCTAGGCAATTGAGACCACATAAGATGAACTACCTGACGCGTGATTTAGAATTGGCCGCAATTGTACATGCACTAAAGACTTGGCAACATTATCTCTACGGGGAGATATTTTCCATCTTTACTGATCATAAAAGTTTGAAATATATCCCTACTTAAAAAGAATTGAACTTGAGGCAAAGAAGATGGATAGAACTGTTAAAAGATTATGACTGTACGATTGAATATCACCCAAAAAAGGTAAATGTAGTAGCAGACGCGTTGAGCCAAAAAATAGTGGAATGCTCTGCTGGGATAATTGTTATGATGTGGACAATCTAGTAGCATTATGGAAAATGAACGCTATACTTGAAATTGAGATAAATCATTTACTTGCTACCTTACAAGTTAGACCAATATTGAGAGACCAAATTCAAAATACTCAAATGGAAGATCCGTATTTAAAGAAGATGAAAGAAAAAGTAGAAGCTGGAACCAAGTCATAATTTATAGTCAAGAAAGATGGTGTATTGATGATGGAAGGTCGTATGTGTGTACCAGACACTAGAGAGCTAAGGAGGCAAATCATAGATGAAGCTCATTCTGCACCTTATGTATTGCATCTGGGTAGCACCAAGATGTACCGAAACGTGAAGCCTTACTATTGGTGGCCAACAAAGAGAAAAGATGTAGCAGAGTTCATTACAAGATGTTTAACTTGTTAACAAGTTAAAGCTAAACATCAAGTACATGCCGAAAAGTTACAACCTTTGAAGATTCCCATAATGGAAGTGGGAGAAGATTACAATAGATTTTGTTGTGGGGTTACCGTGAACCTTCTGAAAACATAATGTCATATGGGTAATAGTAGATAGATTAACAAAATCAGCTCAATTCTTGCCGATTCAAATGAGTAACTCTCTAAACAAGTTAGTTTCTTTATATGTTATAGAAATTATGAGATTTCATGGAGTTCCTTTGTCAATTGTGTCTGACAGAGATCCCAGATTTACTTCGCACTTTTAGAGAAGTTTGCAACAAGCTTTGGGAACAAAATTGCATTTTAATATGGCCTTTCATCCACAGATAGACAGACAATCAGAGAGGACAATTTAGATACTATAAGACATGATGAGAGCTTATGTACTTAAGTTTAAAGGAAACTGGGATGATCATTTACCATTGATCGAGTTTGCATATAACAACGGTTATCACTCCAGTATTGGAATTGCTCCTTACGAGGCTTTATATGGAAGAAAATGTTGAAGTCCAGTATGTTGGGATGTAAAAAGATTGAGACAATTAGAAGGGCCAGAGTTGATTTAAGAAACAAAAGACAAAATACAAGTAGTGAAAAAAAGTCTCAAAGGGGCGCAAGATCGACAGAAACGTTACGTGGACTAATATCGAAGAGAAATGGAATATCAAGTGGGAGAGAAGGTCTTTTTAAAGGCATCACCATGGAAAGGGGTTTTGAGATTCGGTAGACAAGGAAAATTGAGCCCGAGATACAGTGGACCCTATGAGATTATAGAGAGAATCGAGCCATAGCATACAAACTAGCACTACCAGTAGAATTATCTCCTATTTATATTATATTTCATGCGTCCATACTACGGAGATACCGATCAGATCTAAGTCATATTGTATGAGAGCCAGATATAGAAGTTTTCAAGACACAAACCTATGTAGAAGAACCAGTGAAAATTCTAAATCGGAAGGTAAAGCAATTAAGAAATAAAAAAATACCGATAGTGAAGGTTAAGTGGAGTTATCATTCTCCTAGAAAAGCTACTTGGGAGGTAGAAGAACAGATGAGACAGAAGTACCCACATTTGTTTCCGAATAATGGCGAGTATTTAAATTTCGAGAACAAAATTTTTATAAGGAGGGGAGAATTATAACACCCACATTCTTAGATGCACTGTTTATACATTATATTTAAGTTTGGCATGTACATGTTGGTAGAGAGGGATCTTTATATAAGATAAGTTTGGATTGATTTGTCACAATAGGAAGTTATGGAGTTTTGTATAATTATCCCAACTCATTAAGGGTATGTAGAAATTAGTGATGATATTTATGTATATTTATTAGAGTAATATTATATTGGTTGTTTAAGTGATAAATATGTATTTATGAGTTTATTTGTGCATTAAATATTAAGAAGACTTTAGAGGGGGAATTTAGTGGTTTTTTATTAGTGGGAGTGTTATGTGAGTATATGTGTATGTATGTTGAGTTGGAGTGTAGAGAATTGGTAGAGAAGAAGAATAAGAGGGAAATTAAGAGGTTTTAGGAGATTGTGATTATTCTCTACTCATCTAATAATAATTTTGGGGAGCTATAGGAGATCTAAAAGTTATTTGAACATCATCTTAGTAAGTCTTGTATTTAGTTTTGGTTAATTGAAGTTAGGCTTTGTATGTTGAAATTCAGATTCCGTTTTTCATTTGCTTCAGTCTTAGTATTTTTATCATATCTGTAGTTTTAGAGCTCTAATTTAAGTAATGTTTAATACTCTACAAACTTCATAGTGTCCTCTACAATTATTGTGTTTTGAGCCAGAGCTGATTTGACTGTTAAGACTGACTGGCATAGCTTGACATTTTCTTGCTCATGCTGTCAACTTTATTTTAGCCGGTTTTAATCAAAATTCCATAATTAATTCTATGCATGTCGAAATCAAGAAATTCAAATTGGAATTTGGTGTAGACTCACTTAGCTAGCCTTAGTTTAAATTTAATGATTTTTGTACTTGTGCATATTAGATTGGGACACATTGAATCTTGAGCATGTAGTGCACTTAGTTGCATTTGAATACAAGTGGCATGGTTGCTATGTGGTATTGATGTATGAATTATTTGTAGGCATTGATAAGGATAGAGGTGGTACCAATCAATAGGAGAGCTTCTCTTTTGAAGGAGTTGAAGCACTTTGTGTAAGTAATTATTAATATAACGATATATATATTGATTCTCTTGAATGTGAGAAATGAATTGCTATGAATGAATAAAGAAAATCTTGAATGGTAATTGAATATGAGGTGAAATGAGATGTGGTTATTGAATGTGAATTATAAATTGTGAATTGTGTACATTTATGTGAGTTGATTGAATAATAATGAGGAAAATGTATGACAGTGGGACTGAGCCAGGCGAATAGCCTCCACGGATTATGAAATCTGGAACTGAGCTAAACGGATAGTTCCAGTAATGGTCACATGAGAAAAAGATGAATCGTGAGATGGGCAAGCTGAGCCGAACGAGTAGTTACCCGATAAATTATATATGAGGATATGAGGATGTAAGGCTGGGACTGAACCGGGCAAATAGTCTAAGTATGTGACCACTTGTGAGAAATGAACATGTGAGGTGGTTCCTGCCAGAAACCAAATTATATTGTGTTATGAATGAAAGTGTGGTTAGATGTGATATTACATAAGTTAAGCTTGTATATATTGTGTTTATGATTGATATATGTTGGAATTGCAGCTATACTTCATACTTGAAATTAGTCTATAAGATTGTTGTTATTATATCACTTAATTAGTTCTTGAGAAGTGATATATGTATTGTTATGTTGGTAATTGCTTATTGAGTCACAAGCTTACCCCTTTGTAACTATTTTTCAGGAAATAGTTAGTCCAAACTTGAGGCTTGCGTAGTTAGAGACTTCCGAAGGTTTGAGGTGTACTTGGTGAATTCAACCCCATCCTCATTTCTCATGCACTACATGCATTTGGTGATGTTGTTATGAGCATTGTGGCTCTATATCAATTTGTGCTAGGACTGCTTTATGTAATATGCACTATGTAATGTTTAAGTTGAGAAGTTAATGTATTGTGCGTATTGGTGTTGAGATTGTGAAGTTTATGTGTACGAATGGTGAAGATATTAACTTATGAATGTGTTTTAGATGAACCATTTATGCAAATTATGTGTGAAATATTGTTTAGAAGCATATTTGATGTGTGCATTATTATTAAGTTGTGTTTTTAAGCAGGTTCGGCCAGAGCAGGGGAGGGGCTACCACTAGCCACTGGCGGGCGCCAGTGATTGGCGAGCGCCAGTCCCCCTGGCTGCCTCCAGCCACTGGTGACTGCCAGTCCTCTGGCGCAGCCCAACCATATTAAAAAAAAAATTATGTATTGACTTCACCTATTGTTTCACTCATATATATATATATATATATATATATATATATATGCAATGTATGATGAATACATAAATGTGCATGGCATTTATCTTTATGTGTCCATGCTTTTATGGATAACATTCCTTTAGACACGTGTTTGGGGTTATTTGAGGCCACATGTTATGGGTCTCATACATACACATAGCTTCATATTTTGCTATTTCTGCTACTGAGAATATGCTGCAATACAATTCGTGTTTTTTTTCTTTTTTTTACTCTATTCATCATTCAATTTAATGTTTTATTAAATTTATTAGACATTTGTTTTTATTTTAAATCCAAATAATTTAAATGCAGGAAGTGGAAAGTATTGTGACTCCAATATCTAAACAATATGTTAACAAAGATAATTTAAGACCTGGGCAACTATTACGGGTGAGGACGGTTTTTGAGTTGATCGAACCACAAACTAAATCGACCCATTTCGATTTGGTTTGGTTTAATTTTTCAGCATTTTCGATTTTAGAATCGAATCGAAAATTGGTTCAGTTCAGTTCGATTTTTTATCTGAAAAATTCAGTTAACCGAACTAACCAAATTTTTATTTTTTATTTTTATATATTTCAAAACAATTTTAGAAATATATAATAATTTAACATAAAAATACAAAAATAATTTATATTTTTAAAAATTTTGTTTCAGCCGATTCGGTTCTATGACCAAAATTTTGATTTGGTTCGGTTTTATGGTTGGTTTGGTTTGGTTTGGTTTGGTTTTTGATTAATTCAATTCAATTAGAAAAACCTCCACAACCAACTGATTGCACACCCCTAGTTAGGGGTACGCAGAAAAAACCAAAAATTAATTAACCAAACTGAAATGACTGGTTCGGTTCGGTTACACATAGGTTACGTTCGGCTTCAGTTTTTTATTCTAAAAAATTCGGTTAGTTGGTTTGGTTTCGGTTTTGAGTTTGAAAAACTGAAAATAAACCGAACCGACTGATATATATATATATATATATATATATATAGATATGATAAAATATTAAATAAAATATATTAATTAGAAAAAATTATACATAAATATTAAAATTATAAATAGAAAATATTTTTTTAGTTATATGATTAAAGAATACACTTTAAAAAATTATAAAATAATAAATAATAAATAAAATTTTTATTTTAAAAATAAAATTAAGAAACCGAAAAACCGACCGAACCGTGTAACGCCCTCACTACCATCAACTCAGTTAGTATACATAGCTAACGAATTAATGATATTAAAGGTCATGCTTCTAGAATCAGAAAGAATCTCTTGACAATAACATCACAAGAAGTAAATATTAAACTTAATTAGGAATAAACTATTTTCTCATTTGAATTTATTCAATGGCAATCGGCTCACTGAAGTACTTCCACAAATACTATATATATATATATATATATATATATATATATATATAAACTTTAAAGCCATTTTACCAATATTTACATCTCTTTATACAACTCAAGTTTGACATAATATTACATAACAATTCTAATGTCATTCTCTAATACTTCTAGAATTCTCCATCTTAGCAATCTTCTTTATCAGCATGATTCACTGTAGTGTCATCTCTCAACTGCTAGCTAAGTAGATATTAAATACTTATACTAAAAATTTTAAAACAAAAGAGTGTGAGTAATTTTGTACGGAAATTACCCAGTGAGTGGATAAAATATACTTTAAACTTTTACATGAGAAAATTACAAAATAATATTTCCTGTAAAGTTCATTAATAATAATCAATTGAATTTAAAACATCTTTTCATATTTAAATAATTTAAATATTCTAATTATAATTGCAGAAAAGTACTTTCTTAAATCATCGAACTAAAACTTTGAAGACCTAAACGAAGGCCTAAATGATCGAATTTGGACTGCAAAACGGTGTTCATCGGGTTCTCTTGACAAAAGCCTTATAGATCTCTGAGTCAGCTTCAATTTGACATATTATGAGCCTCGTAACTCAACCGGTGCCGAAAGTTAGGTCCTCTTAAAGCAAAGGTGCGCATCTCGACGATTTGGTCCAAAAATACAAGTTTTCAATCATCAACAGTACATAGAGGTGCCGCCTGTTTGCTATAGAGGCGCTAAAGTATCAAACTCATTTTCTAATGTCTCAATCGTTCTGGTATGTTATTCTAAGGTTCGATTCAAGACTACCCTTCAATTTAATAAAAAAATCAAAACAGAATGAATTTCAGATCACAGAGGCGCCTCTTCTGCATAGAGGCATCGCCTTCCTGGTGCAGAGGCACCGACTATTGTATACAGGGGCGTCACCACTAATAGAGGCGTCGTCCCTATATGAGTTAAGGAGGCATCGCCCTCTTTCCTCAGAGGCATCGCCTTTGAGGTGAGCAGGCATCGCCTTCGCGGTCTCTAGTTCGATAGACATCACCAAAACTCAACCAAAAATACCAATTTCTTAAATTTATCAACAACAGAAGTTCAATTACTGATCCCCGAACTTAAAACCATGTAAAAGAAGACTAATAACATCAAAATAAGGTCTAGATCTATAATTTTAAAACCCATATAGTATATAAAACTTCAATTATAATATTCATTCTCAAATATACATAATAAAATTTGATTTAAAATATCTACTCACTGATTTCTCCTGCTTGAAGCAAATCCGGAAATTTTTCAATTCTTTAGGGCTTCCTTTTCCTTCTCCTTTCTTCTTTTTTTTCTTCTTTTTTTTCTCTTCTTCTTCCTCATTTTTCTTTTTTTTTTTCCTTCTGTAGAAGCTAATTACTCTACCCAAAAATCTCCATTTTAGTCCTCATTCTTCCTTTTCTTTAACTTTTCACCCTTTTGTTCTTAATTCTTTCAAATACACCCTTATTCCTTTTTAGTCAAATCCAAATATTCTATTTCTTAACTATAACTTATTTAAATTCTCACAAAATAATAATTAACTCATAATTCATCCATTTAATACAAGAAAATAAATTCTTAATTATCATTTAATTACACATAAATATCCTTCAAGGACATGAATGTTATAATTCTTCCCCTCTAATAATAATTTTGTCCTCAAAATTCGGGGAAGCCCATTATCTTATTCACTTAAATCCTTATTCTTTTCTTCGCTAAACATCACAACTATGATTCTATTCTTCAGAATTCTCTATATCACAACTTAATTTAACAATTTTCTCATTTGATTATGATACTAATCATATGCATATCTCTTACCAAAAGCAACTATCGGTAAATTAACCTTTATATCTTATGATAAATAGTTCTTAAATTGTGAACCTTAAGATCACGATTACACTTCATAGAATTCAACTTATAACATTATGATTAATATCACTTTGGAACCAAAATAATGAAATTACAAGCATAAAAAATTGAACCTTCAATAATATTACTAAGAAAAGATTTACATACACTATTGTATGCTAAATAAATACTTAGCATTACCCTTTTGTCATATCACTAGGGATAACATTTTATATAACTCAAACAATTGCCATTTCAAATTAAATTTTAAGTATTCAAATAACCTTCTAATACCACGCTCCTAAGCTGTGGAACAAACATTAGAGTTCATAAAAGTATTCACTTTTTATTTTTCATTTTACGATACTAGTTTTTCTCATATAGAGTTGTTTCTTACAAAAGCCACCCTTAGGTAAAATATGTATCCGGCCTTAGGCAACAGATATACAAATATCCTAGGAATAGTTCAAATATTCCTCTATGAATACTGGCTAAGTGGAAACTGTTCCATACAATTTCTTACTAATAGTTACTTTTGCTAAATTGACAATTATAATCAAAGTAAACAGTTTTTTCTTGCTTCATATAATTTAAAACCATACTTATAATTAACATAACTAAAGTTATCTTATTAGGATTATCTCATCCTTTAAGGAGTCTATCTTACAAATTAACCATACAACCATTGCATTAAACATATTTGTTCTTTCCCTACTCATTAGCTGCAAACCTTCTAGTTTACTGAGCACTTCCATCAACACTAGCTTCTCGACCTATAGGGTCATTCTAAGTTGATCCCACACTTGCATCTACTTCATTTTGCACTTTATTGGGGTTTGGGGTTCTACTTTCCCTCACGAAGTGTGAAGCACCTATATCTAGCAATAACTGCTCCTCTAACATTCTCTCAGGACAGTCACAAGAATAATGTCCTATCTCACCACACTGATAGCACCGCACTCTTATGCATCTATTGTAATTTCCTACATGATGACTTTTGCATTCATTACACCATGACATTCCATGTCTTTTTCCATTATCTGCTTATCCTGGTGGTGCCATCGATCGTTTAATAGATACTTGAATTCCTTGAGGTTTTTCATATCCATCACTTTTAACATTTCCTTCTGAACTAGAAGAAAACTTCATTCTTTTATTCTTATTCCAAAATTGCTTGCTCGTCTCCTTTTCTTGCTCAACTTTCTCTGACTCTTTATCTAATCTTTCTTGCTCCATGGCATTCTCAAACCAACCTCTAATGGTTGTGCCAACATAGAGATTTAGTTTACCTCGTAGGGACGTGTTCAATCCATCCCTAAACTTCTCACTTCTCATCTCTTCCATAGGATATATATCTTTTGCATATTAGTACAGATCTTTAAAATTGTCAGTATACTCCCTGAAAGTCATTGATCCTTATGCCAAGTTTACAAAAGATGCTCTCTTTTGCCTTTAAAAAATTTTTAGTCAAATATTCTCTATTAAATTTCTCTTTAAATATGTGCTAGGTAAAAACCTCTTTATACAAGTTCCTCACCCTGGTTAACTAATCATTAGCCTTATCAAACATAAAGCCATATATATTAGTCACCTTCTCTTCATCACTTAACTGCAATGTATTGAAAGCTTTTTCTACCGTTTTGACCCACTTATTTGCTTGCCCTGGGACCAAGGTACCGTGGAAGTCATAAGCCCCACACTTCTTCATATGTTCAATGATATCCCTAGGTTTCCTATACCTCTCACATTGTGCCATCACCGTTGCTATTGTTCTAGCCAAATTGGTAGCATCTAAGTGTACTACTAGAGCTACATGTTGAATCGGCACATTCCTAGGCATCTCCGATGGTGGTGCTTGATAAACATTTCGTACTCTTCAAGGTATATTTTCAAATATGGAAGCAGGTTCAGCTGGTGCAGAACTTTCTTGCAAACTAGCCGTTCAAAATCATGGAGGTGATCCCCTTCGTTACCAACCGAAGCTGAGGATGAAGACGATTCTCTTTGAGATGTTTGACTCCTAGTAAGAATATTCGCTAGCTCAACTAGCCTAACTCTATCTGGCTGGACATTACGTCCTCTGTCTCTACCTCTACCTCTACCATGATTTTCAATTAATCCACCTCTAGTTCTTGCCATTTTCTGAAAATGAAATCACAAGACTTTAGTAATTTTCATCATCACTAAATATATAATGTATTCCACAATCAATATCAACCAACTCAATATTTCTTAGTATTTACAACATATAACATAACCTTTCTTAGTATCTACAGAACCTGATAAGCTAGGCTCTGATACCAAATTATAACGCCCTCACTACTATCAACTCAGTTAGTATACATAACTAAAGAATTAATGATATTAAAGGTCTTGCTTATGGAATCAGAAAGAATCTCTTAATAATAACATCACAAGATTTCATTAATGAACTTAATTAGGAATAAACCATTTTGTGATTTGAATTTATTCAATGGCAATCGACTCACTGAAGTACTTCCATACACACACACACACATATATAAACTTTAAAGCCATTTTACCAATATTTACATCTCTTTATACAACTCAAGTTTGACATAATGTTACATAACAATTCTAATGTCATTCTCTAATACTTCTAGAATTCTCCATCTTAGCAGTCTTCTTTATCGGCATGGTCCACTGTATTATTATCTTTTAGCTGCTAGCTAAGCAGATATTAAATACTTATACTGAAAATTTTAAAACAAAAGAGTGTGAGTAATTTCGTACGGAAATTACCCAGTGAGTGGATAAAATATACTTAAAACTTTAACATGAGAAAATCACTAAACAATATTTCATTAATAATAATCAACTGAATTTAAAACATCTTTTCATATTTAAATAATTCAAATATTCGAATTATAATTGTGAAAAAGCACTTTCTTAAATCATCAACCATGGTAATTTCATTTTCTTTCATAAAAGCAATAGAGACTCAAAAATCACATAATTTCACAATTAAATTTACTAAATAAAGTAAATCAGCTTGCCCTATGCCTTTATTATTCTAATCTCAACCGTATATGAATCTTTTCTAATTTAGGGAATATATTAAAAGCCTAATAAAATTAAATAAGCATACTTGGATAATACACCTAAAACATCATCACCAAGCTCATAATAAAAGCATCGTCAAAGTACACAACATTCATGATACCATAATCTCCACCATACTACGATTTACAATCTACTAAATTTCACATAATATGATTCAGTACACAACTGACTATGATGATGCTGCTTAAATGTAATTAGCACTTAAGCCAATGATAACTAGAATGTTCAACTAACTTGATATATGTATCTAGCCCCAAGCATCAGCTATACATATCTCGGTATAATATGTACCCGGCTTCCGACAATGATTATGCATACTCCCAACTTGTATTTGAGGTAACATGTACATTGCCCCTGGCAATGGCCATACACTTACCATCGTAAATTCATAAGATAATATATGCATCCGGCTCTAGGCAACGACTATGCATACTTACTGTATATATCTGGCTCCAGCCCCAGGCATCAGATATACCTATATATAGTAATATATGTATCTGGCCCCAGGCATCGACCATACTTATTTACCATATTGTATTTATACGGTAACATGTATATTCGGCTCCAAGCATTGACTATATACATTTACCAGTTACATCTATATAGTAACATGTGTATTCAGTCCCAGGCCACGACTATACACACTTACCAACCCTACCATGTCCCCAACATGAATTTACACTTATATAGTAGTATGTGTATTTGGCCATACGCTTCGACTATATACAACTACCCAAATCTGCCATGTCTAATATATGGAATCTCTAACTCTTAGTGCCATACACACTTAAGACTATAAACATAACTAAAACTTTGAAAACCTAAATTGAGGCCTACATGATTGAATTTGGACATCAAAATGGTGTTCATTGGGTTCCCCTGACAAAGACCTTATAGATCTCTGAGTCAGCTTCAATTTGACATACTATGGGTCCCGTAACTCAACCGGTGCCAATTGTTAGGTCCTCCTAAAGCAATATTGTGCATCTCAATGATCCATTCCAAAAATATAAGTTTTCAATCATCAACAGTGCATAGAGGTGCCGCCTGTCTGCTACAGAGGTGCCAAAGGATCGAACTCATTTTGTAATGTCTCAATTGTTCTGGTATATTATTCTAAGGTTCAGTTCCTTCAAGTTAATAAAAAAATAATCGAAATAGAATGAATTTCAGGTCACAGAGACACATCCTCTACACAAGGGAATCGCCCTCCTAGTGCAGAGGCACCAACTATTGTGTACAGGGGCGTCGGCACTAACAGAGACATCGTCCCTTCACAAGTTAAGGAGGCATCGCCCGCAGGCGTCGTTTCTGCGAAGAGGCACTGCCTTCGTGGTCTCTGGTTCAACAAACAGCACCAAAACTCAACCAAAAATACCAATTTCTTAAATTTATCAACAACAGAAGTTCAATTACTGATCCCCGAACTCAATACCAAGTAAAAGAAGACTAATAACATCAAAATAAGGTCTAGATCTACAATTTTAAAACCCACATAATATATAAAACTTCAATTATAATATTCAATCTCAAATATACATAATAAACTTTGATTTAAAACATCCACTCACTAATTTCTCCTGCTTGTAGCAAATCCGGAAATTCTTTAATTCTTCAGAGCTTCCTTTTCCTTCTCCTTTCTTTTTTTTTTCCTTTTCTCTTATTCTTCCTCCTTTTTCTTTTCTTTCCTTATGCAGCTAACCACTCCACCCAAAAATCTCCATTTTAGTCCTCATTCTTCTTTTCTTTGTCTTTTCACCCTTTTGCTCTTAATTCTTTCAAATACACCCTTATTCCTTTTTAGTCAAATCCAAAAATTCTATTTCTTAACTATAACTTATTTAAATTCTAACAAAATAATAATTAACTCATAATTCATCCATTTAATACAAGAAAATAAATTCTTAATTATCATTTAATTACACATAAATATCCTTCGAGGACATGAATGTTACAAACCGAACTAAGTTGGTTCGGTTCGGCTCAATTTTTAGTCTATGTCGGCTTGGTTTGTTTATGAATTTTCAAAAAATTTGATTAGTCGGTTTTTGTCGGTTTGATTCGATTTCTAATCGAAACTGACCGTGCACACCCCTAAGTTCGACATATCCAGAAAAAATTTTGGCCTACGAATGTGAAGTTTTTTGAAGGTTTTAGATATTGTTGTTATGAAAATAATATGTAAGTAAATATATTAATAAAGACAATTTTTCTTGAGAAAATAATGTGAGAGTTTGAAAATGGCACCCAACCGATTAAAATGAGAACAAAATTAAAGTTGCGATGAATTTGGCATAGAAGTCCCACCACGAAATTGGGGTTATTCAAAAAAAAAATACATATATTTTGATGCTTTTTAGAATTTAATTATATATTTTTAGTTTTAATAATTTTATATATAAATTTTTAAAATTTTTATAATTTAATACACTGATTATTTCTTACGTAATTGCATGATGACATGTCAACCAAAAATGCTTATATTTTACCATATCAGCTAACATTTTAATTGAAAATTAAAAATAATGTTCTAAAACTTATTAAAAAAAAAAACGTTACATTTTGAGAAATTGCCTCTACCTCATCTAACAAAATAAAAGCCCTAATTTCAAAAATGCAACATTTTTTTAAGTTTCAAAACATTATATTTTAATTTTAAATTAGGATACTATCTCACTTTACAAAATAAATGCATTTTCAGTTGACACATTATCACCTAATTACCGAAAAAATAATATGTGCATTAAATTGCAAAAATTAAAGTAAAATTATATATAAAATAAAAAATATATAATTAAACTAAAAAAAGCATGTGTGTATATATATATAGGACAATGACCGGGTGGATAATTACCATTTGGCCCCCTATTTTACATGGGGGCATTAAAATTTTAGGAGTAAAATTATAATTTTTCATGATAAATTACATTTTAATATTAAAAATATAGGGGCCAAACTGTAATTTTTCACTCGGTGAACGTACTGTTCACGTCCACCCGCGAGATACAAATCATTTTCTATATATATATTACACACACATACACAGTCCTTTTGTTTTGGAAAAATCTTCAGCTCGAAGACTTGTGTTTACTTTGGATGCAATTATTGAGATTCTTCCGTAGAACAGTAATTCACTCTTTTATTCACATGGGATGCTTTTTTTTTTTTTTTTTTTTCGTGGGTTATTTATAATAAAAGAGTGAATTACTGTTCTACGGTAGAATCTCAATAATTGCATCCAAAGTAAACACAAGTCTTCGAGCAGAAGATTTTTCCAAAACAAAAGGACGTGCTTTGCAAATTCATATCTAATCGACTAAAAAAATATATTTAAAACTTTCTTATAATACTATTATTGGTCTTCCTTATTCAATATTTTATCAATAATTTATTTTTCCTTGTTTAGAAAATTCAGTCAGTCTTTATATAAAAAAAAGACACATGTAGAAGAAAATAAATAATAAAAAAATAATTAGATAAAGAGAAAGACAAAATAATGAAAGTAACAAGAAAAAGATGAACCATAATCATACAATGGACAAAAAAAGCATAAAGATGGCCGCAAACTTCATCGGTGGTGGTAACTTATTTTAATGGTGACTTAAGTTTAGTGTTTATTTCAAATTGGTTCTTTAACTTTAATTTTTATTTTTTGAGTTACTTAATATATATTTTTGTTTCAAATTGGTACCTTTAATAGATTTTAAGTCCTCCAAATTTTACACAAAAACTTTTTAATCCTTAACACTTTCAATTTTTCAATTTAGTCTAATATATTTTATACAAAATCTCAACTATTAATTATAATACATTTAATGGTTGAAATATATAATTACTTTATTAAAACTACTTTATTAAAAATATATATTCATGCCTCCATTAATTATTTTTCTTATCTAAATCACTTTCCATTAATTAGTTATTTTCTATCTAAAACACTTTTCCTTGACATATTGTCACAACCACTCCGCTAGCTATGGAGCAAACGTGACTTGCTGGTTGCGCTAATACTGAGGAGAATAATGTGATAATATAAATACTTATGTTGCTAATAATTTTGGTATTTATTAATACATATCACAATCTCCTTTAAACATTTTTAACTATTAAATACAAGTTTACTCAAAATACATAATAGAGTAACTCTTAAACATGATCAAAAGACAAAGCACTAAGATGATTGGCTCAACCTTCACTGGACATTGGAATGATACAAACATAGCTAGGTCCTACAGTTTATTGCTGCTACTTCAAAGGATATGAAAAATTTTAAATGAAAGGGGTTAATATAAAAATACTCAGTGAGTGGTTGTAGTAAAATAAAATGGGAACATTAGCTATTTTCTGTAATGGCTATATAAATATATCAGTACTATATATAAAAGTATGAATGTAGGGAAAACATTTTTAGACAAAAAAGGACATGCATTTTTTATTTAATAACAAAATTAACCTTATCATGTATTTAGATAACTAAATTTTAATAAATAAATTTGAATTTCAATTAAATTAAATCTTTTGGTTGAAATCAATATATTAACTAAAGTTTGAATTTAAACCAAAATTTCAACAATTTTAAATATTTAAAACTTTAAAATTTCAACTAAATAATTTAAATAAATAAAATTATAATAATAAGATAAAAATATATTTTATAGATTTAATATAAATAAATTTAGAATTTATTTTATTTATATTTATTTATTTATTATTATAAATTGTACTTTTACAAAATTAAAAAAATTAATTTATTTTATTTGCTACCATATGTTAAAAAAAAATTAATTTTGATCTTTAATATATCAACATTACTTAAATAATTTGATTAAATTTATGAAATTAATAAATTGTAATATTTAATCTTTAATACATTAAAATAAATGAGTCTAGCGTGCCGTTTGATTTTTTTTTTGAGTTACATCTTACAAGTAATTTGATTGTTAATTAAAATAATGGTTGAATGCGATAAGCGTTGGTTGCTAAAGAAGAAAAAAAACTTGATCATAATTCCGAAAACTTAACTTGTAATGTCTCATTCATGTCAATTTAAAAAATATTTTATTCATGTCAATGCAAATAGCAATCACGCTCTTAATTATACTATTGGCAAATTGTATAAAAAAAAAATTTAATTGATAAGTTAGGTTTTTAGTTAATTAAAATGTTCAAATGATAAAATTATTTATACTATATATAAAAGTATGAATAGAGTAAAAATATTTTTAGACGAAAAAGGGCATCTATTTTTTATATAATGACAAAAATAATCTTACAATGTATTTTAATGATAAAATTTGAGCTAATTAATTTGAATTTTGATTAAATATTTTGTTAAAATTAATTATATTAACTTCAACTTAAATTTAAATAAAAAATCTCAACAATTTTTAAGTATTTAAAACTCTAAATATGAATATAATAAATTGTTAATTATATTATATAACTAGCAAAAGCATAGTTAAATAACAACTATATTATAATATTTTTTAAATGTTAAAAATAGTTAAATTGTTCTTTTTTTCTCTTATCTTGTTGGTACTTATGTCTTTATTAAGAAATTATATAAATTGAAGCAATTCAAAAAAGTTTATATAATAAATTGATATAACTTTAGGATGAGATGCAATTAATGATTTTTATAAAGTAAGTATAATTCAAACCATTAACGCTATACAATAATATATTTTTAATAATTTTAAAGGAAAAAAATAAAATTACACAATGATAATTTTTTTACATAATTAAAATAAAATTATAAATTTACAATAAATATTATTTGA
>CATIWO010187556.1:0-11333 GCA_949673435.1 Macaranga tanarius
TTGTAAGAAAAATAATTATATGTGATAATATTTTTTTTATTTTTATTTGAAAAATATTATGAATTTTCACTAGTATTTTATTTATTAAATACCTTATGTATCTTTTTATTAGTTAAATTATCATGTATTGATTTTTACCACATTTGTGTATTAATTATATAAACATTCAATGAACAATTAAAATATATTATAATTTTTGTAATTATATATTTTTTAATATTATAAATCTATTAGAAATAGATGACATACATCTTAATTAAATAAAAAGTATATAATTTTAAAATTTTTTATTAAATTTAATTAAATTATTTTAGCAATTGTATGAATTTATTTGTTAAAAATAAAATCATAAGAATTGAAAAGAAATATTTTAAAATTACAAGGACCAAACTGGATATTTTTTTAACAGCCGTTATCTCTTTCCGTTTAGTAAGGACTCAATGTACCGATAAATAAAAATATATGATTGTAATGTGTCGATTTTTTTATACATAAGGGTAATGTAAAAAAAATTAAAATACAAGAAATAAAGTATGTGTTTTTTCTTGAATAAATAGATTGTTGTTTTTAATTTTAAACTTTTACTTATTATAGATCTCCATTCGTCTTATTTTCCTTCTTCCCCTTGTCCTGCAAGTCCTCCACCTTGCAAGTACTACTAATACAGCTAGTTGCGTCATGCCTTGCGCTCACCTTGTATAATTCTGTTTCCATATATGCCCTTGAACAGCTTTGGACTTTCACATTGTATATAGTTTCGTAATTTTTTTAAACAAAAATAGAACATAAATCAATCATAACGACACGTGTAATAAAAATGATATCCTATTTATTTAAAAATAAATGACATTTAATTAAGAAATTTATTTTCTAACAAATAATATTTTTTTAAAACAATTTATTTTCATTTACTTTATCATCATTGTTGTAATTTTAAATTCAATGAAAGATAATTTGTTTTGTCTTTAAATTTTTTCAAAATTTTTATTGAACTTGAATTCTATTTAAAATAATATTTTCAAAATTTTTTAACTTTTATTTGTTAAAATGAATAGGTTAACAAAATTAAAAGTTAATAATTAAAAAATTATTTAATCACATGTTGGAACTATTTTTATTGATGGCTGATAATAGAATTTTATGAATATTAATTTATTTTATTTTTTATGACTGATTAAATGATATAAATATCAAAGTTATCATATATTCTTAAAATTATTTTAAAAGAGAATTCAATGAGGCGTAAACAAAATAAATCAAATTAATATTTTATTTATAGTTTAAACTAAAAAATAACTATTTGCATATATTATTTTTTAAAAATATTTCATATGTTTTAAATTGTAAAAATAATATTTTTGTGATAATAAAAAGTAACAAAATTAAATATTTTATTTTTTATTTGTTTATCAATTGTAAATAATAATTCCATACTTTTTAATTAACATTAATAATATAATCAATTTTGTAAGATTATTTTTTTCACTAAATTATCATTTTTAAATGGTAAGTTTTATCAGCTTTTAAAAAAATAATTACATTGTTATTAAATTTGATCTTAAATTTATTAGCATTTGATATAAATTTTGGAAATTTATAAATTATATTATTCTAGAAAATAATTCTTGATATAATTAAACAAAATGCTCAAGTGCGCTATTATTTTTTTATATTTAACATGTATAATTTATATTTCAAATAATTTAGTAAGAAAAAATTCATCTTAAAACATTAAGGAATTATAAATTTTGTTGGTATTTACGCTATTTCTCCCAAATTAAAAATAAAATACTGGATATCTTTTAAAAAATAGAGTGACAATAGAGGTAAATGTAGGAGGGAGAAATTCGTAAATCCACAACTCTTATTACACAGGTAGATAAAAAGGGCAAATACGTAATTGTGAAATAGTCCTATAACACACCAAAATTCTGCATCTTCCCCTACACTACTATCAGAAAAAAAAAAAAAAGGAAAAGCAAGAGAAAGAGAGAAATAGAAAAACAGAAACAATAACCAGAAACGAAGAATTTTTGGTCGCATTATTTATAATAATAATAATAATAATAATAGTAATGTTTTAGATCGGTCGCTGCTTTTCTGCAATCTAAATCATTTTTAATCATCTGCTTTTTCTTCTTTGGGTTGATTAATTAATACTAATTAATTAATTAACCAACCAAAATTTCTTTTTATTTTATTTTTAAATTGATAGATTATTTTTTTTTCTGTATTTTGTACTGATTAAAAAATCGTCTCCTGTGAAACCCTAACCTTGTTTTTATTGTGTATGACGATGACGGCTGATTCATCGCAAAATCATCCAGCTGCTGCTGATAATATCATCAATAGTCCTCAAAAGCGAAAGAATCTACCGTCACCGTGGGCTCAGGTGGTTCGAGGTGAAACTGAATCTCTTTCTCCTCCTCCGCCTTCTCTTCAATACTCAGCAGCTCCACCGGAGCAATCTACTTTTTCTGATTGCTCCTCCTCATCCTCCTCTCCTGCTAAGGCGGTCTCTCCTCCGCCTCGGCCGCCGCTGCTGCAAATGGAGAATTCAGAGGATAGGGAAAGTAATAATGGAAATGCCGGGACCCCCAAGAAGCTGGCTTGGAAAAAGCCATCGCCGAACGAGTTAGCGGCTGAGGTTGTTAGTCCTGTAATGGGAGCTGTCTCTTGGCCTGCTTTATCGGAATCTACTAATAAAGCTTCTCCCAAATCACCACCACCACCTGATTCCTCTAATTCAAAGATCCTTTCTGATGGATCATCAACGCCTACTCCTCAGGTGTTTTTCTTTGTTTACACTATTTAGTGTGTATCAATTGTTCAGTTTAGTTTTATTTTCTTTTGCTTAGGTCAATTGAAATATTTGCATTTTGTTGTTTGATTTAGGGACCTAATTCCTTCACCTTTATAAGCAAGTATCCACTAATGCAAAGTCTATTATATCAAATAAATCAATTGATAGTCTTTGCATTTTGTTGTTTGATTTAGGGACCTAATTCATTCACCTCTATAAGCAAGTTTCCGAGCTAATGCAAAGTCTAATACATCAAATAAATCAATTAATTGATAGTCTTTTGTAAATTCTTTGGTGTAATTTAATTTCAGCTTATATGTTTATGTTATTTGTTTTCAGTTAGCAAAGGATCTTAATTTTAGGTGAATTGAATTATTTGCATTTTTGTTGTTTGATTTAGGGACCTGTAATGCCTAATTCACCTCAGAAGCAAGCTTCCACTAATGTAAAATCCAATTCAACAGTGCCATCCAGACAAAAGTCGATGAAGCGTGGTGGGCATGGTGGTGGTGGCGGTAGTAATTCTGGAGGTGGACATTCTCAAAACAGTTTTACCCACCCTCCACAGCCTCCATCGTCACCACCACCTTATCCTATATTCGCAATACCTCCTGATGGTTTTAGGGGTCTGATCCCAGTAATGCCAGACCAATCTCCAAGGGGCAGTAGTTGGGAACCTAGACCAGTTGTTGGGGGTTTTGTGCCTCAGCCAGCTGTGGTAAATGATCACAGGCATTCTTCTCGAAGAGGCAACTTTGGACCTCGTGGAGATGGTACCTACCTTAACAATTTCGGAGGCAGGCGTGATCAGGACCGTGGACATTACGGAAATAGCAGAGATGTTTCTGCCCAAACACAGAGATCTCCTAGGGGCTTTGCTAGGCCTCCACCACAAAATACAGCCCCATTTGTCCCACCCCAGCCTATGAGACCATTTGCTAATCCCATGGGTTTTCCTGGTAAGTATTTTTCTTATGAGCTGTTAATAGAAAGACATCCTTGTTAAGTTTTTACATGATTTTGCAATTGGTAAATTGTTAGATACAGCTTCTTATCGACTACTGATTGTCAAGAGTACATAAACAAGAAAAATAGTATGGTGGATTTTGTATATAAACCTGCAATTCTGCTGCTCTATTCAGATTTCATGTATATTTCTGCATTGCCATTGGAGCCCTATGCTGGGGTGACTTTCATTCCACGTGCACCGACATCTCCAGTGATGATGCCTCCTGATTCTTCTTTGCGTGATATGTTAGTCCGTCAGATAGAATATTATTTCAGGTATAATTACGAAATTGGCCCTCATTTAGTTATTGAATCTGTCATTGTCCTCTATTCTGTTGAAAACATTACCTCCTGGTGTTTGCTTGTTGCAGTGACGCTAATTTAGTTAAAGACGATTTTTTGAAATCAAACATGGATGGTCAGGGTTGGGTTCCTATCACTTTAATAGCAGGCTTTTATCGAGTAAGTAAAATTTATTACAATAGCAGGGTTCAATAGAGTAAGTGAAGTTTATCACTGAGCTTGAGGATCATGATTTTTGATCCTGGGCTTAAACTGTCTATCTGTGCCATATCATTAGTGTTGTGTGTTCTTCACTTTTCAATTGAATGCCCTACCTTCATCTTATTACCGGCATAAAAGTTGCGCAAGCTTTAAAAACTATGTTGTTTGCCCAACTATGTCAAACAAACTTCATAGCTCTTTATGTAGTTAATATGGTTGTGGTTTGAAAATATTGCTTTTGACTGTAAATTATGATTCGAGTACATACTCTTCTTTTTTATGGTCATTCTTTTTGTTCATTTGACAATGCTATTCAAGTAGTTACATACAAGTTTATGCAAGAATTCTACTGTTTATATGCTCTGTAATCAAGTAGTTTTCCTGTCATTCTTCCTGTTTGCTTTGGCATGCGCTTTTGTGAAGGTCATGTAAAGCAAAGTTTTGAAGCACTATGCTACCATCAGAAGGGGCAGCTTATGGTCCAGAACATATATGTTTCATATCCTTCCTCGCATAAGACAGTCTTGAGGATGAGTCTTAACCCAGAGGTAATGAGTTTAGGGTATGGAAATAGCCCCTTTACAATAAGATGAGTTGTCCACGTGCCTCTGATCTTTCCTCGACTCCTGCAATTCAAAAAGCTCTAATAGACCAGGGCATTCTGTCTTCTAAAAGGGAGAACTAATCTCTTACATCCCACATAATAATTAGTGTATGATGTTTGAATTTAACCTAAGTGCTCCAAACCAACTAATTGATTGTTTTATGCTTGTTTAAATATAATTCTTAACAAGTGGGCTTGTGAATCAAAGTTTATTCTGCGGCTTTTTACAGGTTAGGAGTATGACTAATGACATCTATTTAATTTTGGATTCATTGAGGACCTCAACTGTTCTGGAAGTGCAGGTACTTTCATTTGCTTTAAATATCAAATCCAAAATGAAATAGGTTCACTTTTGCAATATGATATTCGTATTTATGTCCATTTCAGCTGTAATTAAGTAGAGCTAAATATTTGTTTTCTAGATTATGCATCCATATGCAAGAACTTTTTTTTTAAAAAAAAAGTTTTGGTTGGCTGGTGTTGAAATTTTATCTCAGGATGACAAAGTAAGAAGGCGGAATGATTGGATGCAATGGATACCTAGGCTTTCTACTGATTCAAGCCTACAATCCTCAAGTGCATCAAGTCATGATGCACTGTCGAATTCATTTCAAAAGATGGCAGTAGAGGAAGTTACTGCTAACCAAAATAGCCTGGCAGTTAAGTCATCCCCTAAATCTGAGGATGCGCCAGTGATTTCATCCGAGCTGAAAGCCCAGTCATTAATCTCTCAAGGGGAAGGTATTGAGGATGCAAGTTCAAGCTGAACCCGATCAGTCTACACCACCACTCTATTTAAGCACAATATCCTTTTGGGTTAGTGCATTGTTTTATGGCAAGGGAAATGAATGCTGCTGTGGAAGATTAGAAGCACTGTGGCTTCTATTTTGTTCGATGCTGTGCCTGGTTTTGACAGATTTTGCTGAGGTGCATGAAGGAAATCAAATAAGAAAAACATATAGGTATTTTAATCAAGGAAAGAAACAAACAAAGAAAGAACTTCAGGTTGTCAATTGGGAAAAATTGTAAGATTTTTGGTTCTTGTATAGCTTGGTTTTGGTGTGGATGATTTTTTTCCCCCTTCTTCATTTCCTGGTAGCATTGCATGAATGGTAAACTCAGGCTTCCCAAAGTTTTGGGAGTTAAATCTACTGGGCCAAGCAATGTGTTACTGATATCCGAGTCCATACAAACTATTTTGATCGAGGGATGTGAATTGTAATCCATTTCTGAGCGTGGTTGCTCCCATGAGTCTCTTTTCTATTATATACTTCGCGATTTTTTTGGTCTTATTCTTCTTTTTTCGTGGAGACCATTTCTTACAATTGTGCGTATGAATTTGCATGAAATTCCATGTGAGCTTATCTTGTTTCCTTGCAAATATTCTATCTTCAATAGCAGAAGTTTATTTCTAACCGAACACGAAACATGATATACTGGGCGCTTTATTTGTTCTTAGCAACCAAACATGAACAGAAGTCCTGTTCAAAAAAATGTGAACAGAAGTTTTCTTCTGTTTCATCTAGCCACCCGCCAACAAAACATAGTATCGACCAAAAGCTCATGAGTAAAATTAGAAAAATTCGATTCGGATACAAGTGTGTCTGCTTGTTTGGTTCGTCATAATTTGGTCAGAATGGCACCGAGATGCTTCGAGCTTCTTTGTTTTGGAACGTGAATGAGCTCAGCCTCTACTCTCTAGTGGTAGACATCATGTTTTTCCAGTACGAAGTGGAAATGATGGGGATTAGAGTTGTGAGGAGGCAATTTTTATCAGCCGAAATTGGTATCGGAAATTGATAAAAAAGAAAAAAATTTTCTTTCATAAGTGGACAGCTGTTTTGTAATCAAACGTCAATTTTGACAGGACTGCCTCTGACTCTGACTCCTACTGGGGGATAACCCAGTTCTCACAGGCCACAGCTATATATTATTAAATGGAAGATTGGTTGGATCTTTGTTGGACTATTTGCAGGAATATGGTACCGAATGCAGTGTTGAGTAGGTAGGAAATGGGAGGAGTTGGGCCTTTCAGTGAATTAATGCAGAACACTGTGAGCAGCACCAAAAGACACTAATAATAATAAAAGGCAACAGAAATAAACCAGGTCATTTTCTAGACATGCAAGATTAACCCTACAGTATTTTGTACGCGCTGGCGCTGCCACTAGGCACTAGGCCACTAGCCAACCATTTGGGTTGGCATAAAAAAGGAACAGGAACAGTTTTCCATTTTAGATGAATCAATAATGGTTACTGCTTGTGTGGTTATAAATTTTCAGGTTTTAGTGCCCATCTTATCGGTCCTTATGCAGGGTCAAGTGTCAAGGTTATAATTGAATTAAACGGACTTACATCAAATTAAAATCAATTGGATATTAATCCAATCCAGTTCAATTCGAGCGACTCAAGTTTCTATAATATTTGACTCAATAAATTGAAAGGTGTAATTAAGGGTGTAAATAAGTTGAGCTAAGCTTTGATTAGTTCGGGCTTGATTCGTTTATAATTGAGTCAAGCTCAAGTCGCGTTCGTTATACCACTCAGTGCTAACCAGCTGTTTGCGAATTTAAACGAATCTAAAAAAAATTTTAAAAAATGCAAACTATAAATTAAAATTATACTTAAAAAAATTTTAAAAAAATTATTTACTTAATAAATTATAATTTATTTAATAAAAATTATTATTTTATTATAATAATATAATTTTTAAATATTTTTTACAATAAAAATTTATATATATATATATATATATTCAATTTATTAATATATTAAAATTACAAACAGCTCGTGAGCTTTTTATTTTGAGCTTGTTCACAAGCTTTCACGAGCCGAACTTTAAATTAATTGAGCTCGACTCGTTTATTAAGTGAATTTTAATATACGAGCTCGAATGAGTTTTTATTGAATTGAATTACAAATAGCTCGCGAGCAATTTAGCTCGTTTATGGTTTTAGGTTTAATGAAATTTATACATATTTACTATTTTATTTTTATTTTAATATAATTATAATTTTTTTTTATCAAAAATAGTTGAATTTAAATATAAAAAATTTAATGAGTTGAAATCAAATTAAATTCAAATTTAACTGTATTTCAATTTGACTTGAGTCGATTGCATTCCTAACATCTTTCGCCAGATACTTATCTATTATGCTCTTATTGCTTATGATCAACATGATTTAAGTTTTGTTTTTTTGTTTTTTTACTGAAAGGAATTAGTTATGTTAATCCAACCTTTCTCTTAAATGTTATATGTGGAAATCTTTTAGGATTAGAAAATAAAAGGGTAGATTTCATTATTTTATTTTATATTTTCTCGGATGAATAAATGATATTTACCCTTTATTGTCCACCCTCCCTTTCTCTTTTTTCCTCTCCTTTTTCTTAATTAATTAATAGATCTCATTTTTCATGGTCATATTTCAAAGTATTAACAAATTGCAGCTCATAAATTTATCGGTCTCTTTAATATGTTACGAATTGAAAGATTTTGTTTCTATTTAGATAAAAGTTAATATATTTCTACATTGCCAAAAAAATAAATAAATAAACGATATTTTTGACTGAAGGAGTACGTATAACATAAAATGCAAAACATTTGATTTTTTTTTTTTTTTGTTTTTTTTGTTATCATTAGAACTAATATAAAATAGAGAACAAAGTGCAGTGAGTTGTTAAAAAAAAAAAAAGTGCAATGATGAGTGAGTTGTAGCTGGGTGCAGATCTCATCTGTTTTATTTTTATTTTCAGTACACCAAATTTTTTGCTTGGGCTCCTTCCTCCATTTATAAGTATACCGTTGTCTTGTTCAAAAAAAAAAAAAGAGTATACCGTTGTCCACTCATGACAAGACGCGTCACTCTTCTCTTTTTTTAATCTGGTGAACTATGCCCGTCCTATGTGTAGATAGGGAAAAATACATTGAACAAAAGCCCGGTCTATTCACATATGGCAGTCTTATTATTCTTCTTTCGATGTTCTTCTTTTTATTCACTTTTTTTTTTTCTTTATCGCAAACACGTAATTTTTTTAAACAAACTCACATTGAGAGTTTACATAAAATATCAGTAGTTATCGTCAATATTATTACAATTGCTACAAACTATAACAACTAACAATTATAAATTATTATTATTATAAACTATAACAACTTAAGCATATAGTTATAAGGGATAAATTTTTTCTTAAAATTCAAATCTAAGACCTCAAGTTCCAGGGTCTCAGGTCTAGGCCTCATCTGCTTTTATTCACTGAAATATATTTCAAAATTTCTGTTCAATATGTGCATATATATAGTACTACACTGCCAACATGCATTTTTCCTTGTTTTACCAAAGGGTTTCAAATGCAAGAAGAGTATACCATCGAAGCATCATCAGTGTAACAAGGAGCGACTAGCTGTCCATTGAACAAAGTCGATTCAGTTTTTTTAGATTTGATACATTCACACTCCCTTGGAGCTTAGGTATATTTTGTAAGTTGATCAGTCATTTAACGCTCAACTCGTTAAAAAATATTTTCATTTAGTTCAGATATTTAAATGATTTTATTTTAATTTATAAAAAATTATTTATCCATTCAACTTATAGATAATTATTTTAACACCAAAATTTGTTGAAAAAAATATTTATAAACACTTTCATTTAATTTAGATGTCTAAATAATTTTATTTTAACTTATAAATAATATTTAAATACAACTATTTAAACACTTTAAATAATATAAAAAATATCAATAAATTTTATTTTTAACAAATTTAAATATTTAAATAATTATTTTGTAAATTAGATAGGTAAATTAATTATAAAATATCAAATACATAATTTGCAGATCGCATTAGACCCTTTTTTTTTTAATTATATAAATTTATATTGTCATAAATTCTAAGGTGATTGACCATCAAAGTATGATATAATATCAATATTTTACCAAATGATCAGATTGGGAAAATGCCTTAATTTCTTTTTAGCATATTGAACCCGACGAGCAAAGCCAGTTTGATTAATTACTGTTTTTCCATGAGTGTTGGTTTCATGAACTGCATTTGCTTAATCTCTAGTGAAGAAGGCAAATAGAGGTTTAAAACATGAATTTGTTTTATTTCATAGAATAATAACACATAGGAAATGAGAATCATCGATTCACACAACACGAAGTAGGTCTTCCATGTGTCGTAATATAAATTCACCTAACCCGTCCCCGTATTTACCCGCAGTAACCACATGGCACAAAGCAGTAGCCACTTGCCCGCTAGCCAGTCAGTCACTAGTCGCCACCAAAATAATTTGTATTTGTACAATTTAGTTGGCTATTCCTTCCTGTCTATCTGCTTCTACCTCAACATTAACCCTATGCAGAACAAGCATAAAAGGAAGGTTTTTTTAAAGGAAAGGAAAGAAAAGAGAATGGAGGAAAAATAGAGTGAATAAAAACTATAAGTTTTATTGTGTTTGACAATTTAAATATAACTAGTTGTGAATCTGCGCGTAACATGCTGACTGTTTATAAAATAATATATTTAAATGTTAAATGAATAAATAATTGTGCTGGATAAATAATTATAAATTAATTTTTGGATCACCAAAACACAAAATATATTAGTAATTTTGTGGTGGTTGATACTAAATAGAGTTTTAGGTTAAAAGAAGTTTATTTTAAGTAAGTAATAAACAAAATAAAAATGAGTTTATTTTAAGTATTAAATAAAGTTTTAGATTAAAAGGAGTTTATTTTAAATAAATAATTAACTAAATAGTTTTTATATCTTTTTTAAGAAAATATTGTGAATTTTTAGAATTCAACACATAAGCTTATAGAGTTGAATATTAAATAAAGAGGAGAAACACGTGTCAAATTTTGGGCTTCATGATTTTAAAACCGATAATTTAATATATATATATATATAGATTAATAGAAGACAAAAAAAATTAGTCTAAAGGAGTCTAAAGAAATCTATAAAAATATAAAATATAAATTATAATTATTATAATTATTTACTAAATAAGTTATATAATATATTAAATAAAAATTTATGTTTTTTATTCTAATAATATTTTTTAAATATTTTTTATATTTATTAAGAAAGAAAATTTATGTATTATATATATTATATCAAATTATTAATATAATTTCGTGATTTTCATTTTAGCTTTTTCACGAATCAAATTTTATATAACTTCAGTTCGATTCGTTTATTAAATATATTTTAATATAAAAATTCAAACGAATTTTTATAAAGTTAAATTTTAAATAACTTCGCAAGCACCATGCACCATTTGTAGGCTTGTAGCCTATCTATATTCATTTCTATTTTTGAGGACATATTTTCGAAACATTGCATTGATGATAATGAAACTGGAGCTCAGGCAAATTGATTTCCCCCTAGTTCATACCAAGTCATAGTCATAATTT
>CATIWO010187620.1:0-24848 GCA_949673435.1 Macaranga tanarius
ATTTAGAACCATAAAGAAGAAGAAAGCATCAAACTCTTGAATTGCCATTCCAATCTTCAAGCCTTCTTTCTCCTTTTAAAGCTTTTGTTGTTCTTCTTATTTCTAATATTTTTCTATAGCTTAAAAGTGTTCTCTATTGCTATCATCCTTTAAAAACAATAATGATCCAGAATATTTATGCTCCGGAAGTTTATAAACAAAAGGGTGCAAACTAAAAGTCATATGCTTTCGTCCGAAAGAATGCGACTTATCTGAAGGGTTGCATCTTTTCTTCCCTATGCCAAGTGAAAAACCTATTGCCGAGTCAAGAAGCTAGTCTTCTGTGCCAAGTCGAGAAACGTCATACAGCCATTGATGAGTCAAGAAGCCAACTCATATGTCACGACCAGTGAAGATAATTTGAAACATTGCCGAGTCATAAAGATGGATAAAGGCTGCCTCGACTCGTGAAGATGGATGAAGGCTTGTCGAGTCGTGAAGCGTCCTCCTCTGTCTTGACTCGTCACTTGCTTGGAGCCAATGATGACTCGTGAATTGCATGGAATACATGTTGAGTCTTCCTGAGTTAACTCAATTGTCATCAAGTAACCTTTTGACCATTTTAATTTTATGCAAATCACTCTTTGGTGAAGAGTCATATACTTTAGCATTTCTAGTCACTTCAAGGGTATTTTTGGTAATCAAGGCAAATGAATTAAGTCCAGCTGTCTTCATGGAAGTTGTATCCCTTGGAATTATCTTTCCATAGCATCTTAATTCACTTGAATCCAAGTTCTGTAGAGGGAGTTATGGCTGAAAGAGTATGACATGGTCCGAACAGGTATGTCCCTTCACACCTTGCCAAGTAGTGAAGTGCTTGCCGACTAGTGAAGCTTGCTTGCTGTCACGACTCGTGAAGGAGCACTTTTGTTGCCAAGTAGTGAAGCCTAAAACACTCCAAAACTTTCATTATTCAACTCCTTTGACCTTGAATGACTCTTATATGCCCATATGACTTTCCTAAGCTCAAATAACCTTCAAAAACATCAATGAATCATCCAAATTAATATGAATTCACTTGACAACCATAAAGATCAAAAGCATATGTAATAATGAATAAAATTCATCAAGATTAAGCTAAAATATGAACTAAACGCAACCTTAATATGCATGAAATATAATAAAATTACTATACTAATTACAAGATATCAGTCGATACATTAGTGCTAAAGCAAACTGAAGACTTCTCAAAATTAATTATTTGTCTCGATGCTAACTCGTACAACTTTAAAACCTATCTCATTTGATGACACTCTACTAAATCTACCTTAAAAACCATGAAGCAATCGTTAGTAAAATAGTAGTGTGTTATTGAAAAGGCATTATGAGAAACTCTAGATCTATGAGGAATCCCTAAATCTTATTTCTTCTTCAATAAGGCTAACAGTCCCTCAGCACATAAGATGAATAGACAAATCGGACTAACGTTGTGCTTCACATTCACTATATTAAATGAACAGTGTCAATGCACAACATCATTAACTCCACCCATTTAATATCAAAGCCCATATGAATCTCTATACCTCTAATAAAGTGCCACTCCATCTGATCATACACCTTACGCATATTAATATTCATCGCCACCTACCCCTTATTCCCCTTCCGTTTGCCTTTGAGGTGGTGCATGATCTCAAAAGCTATTAGGATATTATTATTTATCAATCTTCTTGGAATAAATAGACACCATTCGAGGAAAATTTTTCTTCACTCTATTTACTAAAGTTTTGGCAAAAATTTTATATACCACATTACATATGAAAATCAGCCCTAGGTCTACCAAGTTTTGAGGACTCTTCTTCTTAGGAATAAGAATTATATTAATGTCACTCAATCTTATAGGAAAGTTACCTATCCTCATTTAAGTTATACAAGATTTTTTAATATCTCCACCCATTGTGCCATAAAAGTGCTGACAAAATACTAGGTTTATTCCATCCATACCCGGTAATTTTTTAGGGTTTATACTGAATAAGGCATCCATGATTTTGCAAGTAGATAAATGCAATAAGACCTTATTATTATCCTTTCTTGTAATAACTAGACTAATACTAAGACTTATCTTTGCCAGACCTTAATGTCTCCATTTTTTTTTAACATAGATGAAGCCTGCAATGGAATCTTTGCTTCAAATGAAAACCCCACTTGTTAAGTTTGTCACCAAAGCTCATAATTTTATCCTATAACAACAAACCATCTTAAGAACCCCAACTATCTTAGACTACTATACAACAGCTAGGCTCTACGAGCCAGAAGTTTTTAAACCAAAACTTATGACTTACCCCCTGCACCTATAGATTAAAGGGATCTAAATATATTAGTTTGTTGTCCGAAAATGAGACTTCTAAGTTGAAAAAGTTTGTATTAAGAAACCTTTGCATCCATTCACTTGAAGTAACAACTCTATCGAGTCTCTCCTCTACCTAATTACTCGATCCTCATCCTATCTCCCACATTATTTATACCCTTCCATACCTAGATCAACCAAACCACAATCATTAAGACAAACCCTAAATCCATCAAGTAACTAATTTGGCACTCGAGCACCTTCGCGCTTTTCACCCTAAAAATTATATCATTAAAATCACTTAAGCAACACCATGGTAAGGATAACTTATTGGCCAAACTACGAAGTATATCCCAAGATTGTCTTTTTTATCTTCTTTCAGGCATACCATAAAATCTCTAAACTTCCACTGTAAATAATTTCTAGAAGACATAATTACATATATATGGTTCTGAGAGAAACTCAACAACATGGTGTCAATCTTCTTCCAAAGTAAAGCTGAACCTCCGCTATGCCCTTTAGCTTTAACCACAAATAAACCATCATAACTTAGCTGTGTTTTAAGACCCTCAAATTTATTTTTATTAAATAAAGTTTCTATAAAAAAAATCAAATCCAGCCTCTTTAAGAAAATAATTTTCTTTAATATTAGAATTGCTTATGGGTTGCCAAGCCCACTGCAATTCCAGCTCACAACACTTATTTCTCTAGGCAGGCCTAAAGACTAGAGCCTACCTCTTCTAAGTTTTTTAAGCCCACTAGACCTTGATCACCATTCCCTACAAATTGAATCAACTCCTACATATCATGCTCCAATGCTTTTTTCTTTTTTCAATAGGGTCAATAATAACTACCCTATCCATTATCACTTCCTAAACCTATGCCAGTGAGTGACCTGATTTTTACAGAGCACCATAGGTAGTTTACGACTATAGTACTAGATTAGGCCCAATACGCCTTTTAAGAGGGAAAATCAAGAATCCTTTTTTAAGTATTCTCGAAGAAGTCTTGTGCAACTAGAGTTGCCACCCGATCGTTTGAGAATGGAAAATAAATTCCTAATACTGTGCAAAATATGTTCCACTTGTCAAAGATTCTGAGTTTGAAAAGCGGTTTCTATTTGATTATTTCTTGTTATACAACACCTAGAGACTTATCACATCGTCCTAGTTTCGGTTTCATGATGACACAAATAATGCAAACATCCATAACATTCACGATAAACACACAATAAACACAAAATAGCCATTCATCGCAGCAAGAAAAATAATAGGAAAAGGGATTAAGGATACAAGGTTTTAATCAATCCTAATAAATATATTCGAAAGAGAAAAAAAAAAGGCAGAAAAATAAATCTAGTACCAAATCTAAGAAGCATGCCAAACCTTTTATCATACATCATACATCCATCTTTGAAGCATCACATTCACCATAAAAACATAAATTAAATTATATCAAACAAGTAAGAGCATTGAGTCATGTAATGAATATACAAATGGCAATTCAATTTGGAAAATGAATAAATAATCAAATAAAATAATGAATGAATAAATAATACAAGGGACCCAAAAATATTCATTAAGACGTGTGCTACATAATTGGAGGAATGTGAAATCTCAAAGTGTAAATTTTAATGAAAGTGAGTAAAATACATGCTTGATGCCAAGATTAAAACTTTAATACAAAATTAATTCAAAATGAAAAATAATGTTAGAATGATATTTTTATCATTAAAAAATGAACTCTTTTAATACCATGGATTAGAAATGTGACTTTTTTTGATAATGATGTCATGAACATATGAATTAGACAATAAAAATACAAGCTTTAAATATACAATGCAACTAAAAGCCAAAAATAGAATGAAAGATGCCTAAGATGATAAAAAGGTGCAAACTTTATGCTAGATAAATTATGAAATTCCAAAATATGAAAATAGAAATGAAGACTTTAATCTAAAAATGCCGTTTTATATGAAAAATGCAAAAATACAACAAATAGAACAAAAATATTACTTTTAATCTAAAAATGAAATTTTGACATGAAAATTATGATTTTTTTTATGTAATATGACAAGGGCTCAAGAAATGATATGAAAATGTAATGTTTATTTTAAAAAGATAACTTTTACACCATAATGATGAAAATATGAGAAAACATGCAAAATGCAACTTTGATTCTAAATGCAACATTTATATGCGAAATGTAATTTTTACATGGAAATTACAAAAATACCAATAATAATGTAGAAATACAAACTTTAACCTAAAGATGCTACCTTAATATAGAAAATTACATAAAAAAAAGCAACTTTTAAATAAAAATACAAACCTGTAATTAAAAAATCCAATTTTTAAATAAAGACACAATAAAAATGCAAACTTTAAACAAATATAACAAAAATGCAAACAAAAATGCCTAAAAATGCAATTTTCACACTAAAAATGGAAACTTGACATGAAAAATGTAATCTTCACATAAAACGCCAAAGATGATGGAAAATACATGAGAATGCAATTTTTACATAAAAGATATTTAAAAATATAAAAAATAATATAAAAATGCGATTTTGAACATAAAAATATAAATTTAACATGTGAAATCCCATCTTCACATAAAAATAACAAAAATACCCAAAAATGCATATTTTAATCTAAGAATACAAACTTAGCATGTAAAGATGCAACTTTTACATAAAATGCTAAAAATAATGCAAAAGTGAAAATTTTAATATAAAAATACAAACTTTACATGTAAAAATGCAACTTTTACATAAAATAGTAAAAATGTTAAAAAGGATGAAAAATGGAATTTTTAATATAAAAATGCAAACTTTAATCTAATAAATGATTTTCAAGATCAAAACACATAAAAACATGATTTTAGATGTTAAAAATGTCAATTTGCAATTATTCAAATAAATACGTAAACAAACCTAAGTGTATAGGACCCATAAAAAATCACCAAAAATGCATAAATCAATATTAAAAATCATAAATTAAGTAGCAATATAAAACAAACACTCCTGGACAATCCCTCTTATTTTTCTCCATCATATATCATATTTTGAACTACTTCTCATTTCAAATCATAATTAAAACCAAAGAAGAGAATGCAAAATATAAGAAAATAAATGTGGAAAATACATTTTAGTGTCCTCAGGTAGTTTGGCTAGGCCTTTTTAATCGAAAAGATGAGTGAAGCCTTAAAGAGATGATTTTTAGGCCATCATCACCAAACATTGAAAAAATGACGTGAAAATGCGATTTTATACCTTTTAAAGCGTACTTTAACTAACATGAAGGCTTGGTTCAGTTCGAACGGATATAAAATCAACCTAAAAGAAAGGAAATGATGTAGGTTTAGTCCAAATGGGTGCCTTGAGTCTTCAATCTGGTAGATTTAAAAGGCCCCCTAAAATAAAAAAAAAGATCTACATTTATAGACAGGCCATATTTCACTCATGCGTACGTGCTCATAGTTCATAGGTGTATGCCCAAGATATATGGTCGCTTGCCCATAAGTATAATGGGCACCCACACGTGCATGATAGGCATGCACTTGTGGACTCTCTGTCTATGGGCATATGCCCATTAGGGTGGGCACGGGCCTTTTATGTTGTTGGCTACACTTTTTTAAGTTTTTCAAGGTCCCAAGGTTTTTATACTCGTATCAAACTTAAAGTTTGGAACTTTATTGGTTTAGAAGTGAAAATGGATTTGGTTTTAGGGTTTCAAATGGTCAAAGTACATCTTTAAGGCTCCAACCACTGTTTTCATGATTTCTCTAATAGATTATTCTCATCACTAGATCATTGTGGCAAATTATAAAAACTTGAGTATCAACAGTTGCCCCTTGCTTCACATGTGATGATTGAGTGTGCTTAGTAGAGATTTAACTAATATCAATGCATATGAAAAATAAGAGACAAGATGCAAGAAGTTAAAATAATTACCTGCTGTTAAGGTGTTGTTATTCTGAGCTAAATTATCGATTCCTATATAGCTGTTGTGAGCATTAAGCGGGTGCTAGTATAGCCACAATAGGCATCATGCCAGAGTTTTAATCTTTGAGGTGCCATATAGCTACTTTGAATGTCAGGCAAATGTTGTTATAGTTGTTGTGGGCATCAGGTGAGTTGCTATACAGCCTTCATCCAAGCTTCAAACAAATGTCATTTATTGCCGCTGTGAGTGTTAGGCATTAATCTGGATATCGTATAGCTACTATAAGTGTCAGGCAAATGCCGTTATAGCCACCTTAAGCATCAGGAAAGAAGTCACTTAAAGGTGTTTGCTTCAATTTTTATGACACCCCTCCCCATCGGCACCTTCGTCAGCCAGCACTATTCTCCTTACTGTCCGCCCCAGGCACCGATGTGGAGAGGCATCGCTTCTATGATAAAAACCTAATGTCAACTTAATGTTTAGATTTGATGTATCATTCAACAATTAGAAACATATACATATAATCATTAATAGCAATCATAAAAAATATTCAAGATCGATGGCAAGAACAACAAATACTCGACTAGAATAATATACATATACAGTGTTCTATCATAAAAGGGCTAGAAAGGGATAAAGTTATATAGGATCATATACAAATGTACACCAAAAATATATATATAACCCATCTACCCAGCATCTAGGCCTAACTAGCCCTAGAGAATACCACAGTAACTATAGCAAAAATACAGTTACTCTCTATCATAAAGCCCATCCACAAAAGAAAAAGGGTTTGAAAGTTGCTAAGTCTAGGTCAGGGAAACCCAAACCCCTGGTGTAGTTGTATGAGTTACTATCATGACAGTCATATAGCCATCTAAAAATTCTTGCCATTTCGTATAGGTGTGGTAGTTAATGATAATGGGTTCTAAAGAGACCCTCAAGGATACGATAACGTTAACATCATGTCTGACAAAGCAGTGGACCTCTATCTCGTCTCTTACTACATCTTATATCATAGTTATCTAGTGTATAGCCATAATATGTACACTATATATAATATCTAATTTATGCTGAAAAAGAAAATAAAAATAGAGTGGTGAGTATTTTCATAAGAAAATACCCAGTGAGTAGACAGACTACAACGCTATCATAAGAAACAATATTAATAAATAATAATTAGAATATTTTAAATAATTAGGATTTATTTCCATCTTTCTCATAAAAATAATTCTTTAAATTAAACGAGTTTGTAATCAAAATATAAGAATCATTTTAAATAATTCATTAAAAATTCAATTCCGGCTTCTCGGAATTTAAACTTTCTTTTTGTCTTCCACACATTTCAAACATCTTTCCTTTCAAAATTACATTCTTATATTTTTAGCATAGCATAATACAATATAGTATTACTAAAATAAGCAGGAACAGGTCAGGTTGCTATTAATGTGGTGGGTACCAATTAGCACATCGAAGGTTCAATCTATGTATGCATACCAATATATATACCACTTAGATTTACCCTATTTATGAATCTCGAACATTATCCCAAAGATAGTTATAATAATCAAATATCTCATATCCGTCAATTCCTCATTGTACCCCAAGTATAAAGATATCATTCACACGTGAGTTGTTGTGTCCCGAACATAGTCTTACATCACACAGAACCCAGCCGTATCCCTAGCACAGTCTTACTACAACCTTTCCTTTCACTGTATATGTGCTCTTAAAATCATTATATTTTCAAATTGTTTTTATACCTCTTGTGAATCAAAACTCTGTATTTACTTTATAAATCATGTTAATTACAAATTTGGGTTAAACATTAGTCATAATCAACTCAAAAATGCATTTTGTGCCACTGAGGTGTGGCTCAATGTAAAGGTGCTACCTTTGTGCTCACTGAGGCACCTCTTTAAGGCCTTCAATTCATTAAGGCGCCGCCTTAGTGGCCTAATGAAGCGTCGCCTTAGTGCTCATTGAGGCGTCACCTGAGGGCTTTGGCGAGCTGAGGCACCGCCTTAGTGCAATCAGGTGCAACCTGATCGTACCGTTCCAACGTTACAATTTTTAAATTTTCATCAGACAGATTTAAACAACCCAAAAACACTCGATATTAACGTGAAAATTTAAGAATAATAGAGAAAAGAAGGAAATCCACTCACAAAATATCCTCCTCCTTTTTCTTTCTTTTTCTCCTTCTTCTTCTTCTTCCTCTTTTATTTTTTTCTTCTTCTTTATCTACAGAATATGGTGGTTTATTCCATATTCTCCTTTTAGCTTCTCAACTTTATTTATTTCAATTTAGTCCTTCTTCAAAACTTATTTTCTTTACAATTTAGTCCTGACCTAAAATAACTTTAATTATTTGGGTGCGGACATGACAACTTTGACCACTTAGTATTCGTCATCATGCTTTTATTATTTGTTGTTTAAATTATTAGGTTGCAGTATGTTTGTCCATCTTGGGATCTTTCTTTTGTTAATTACCAGCTAGAGCACTACAAATAAAAATACATGCACATATAAATGCTATTCATGACAATTAATTGTTAAAAATGCATGAAGATGATTCTGAGACTAGATGAAATTACGCATTAAACATGTTATCAATTGCATGGAATTGAATAACCTCTCATTTTAATAATTGCTAGTTCTTACACAAGCTTAATACAACTCATCAATGTCAAGAATTGCACATATCAGCGAGTTTAGACTATTTTAACCATCATAATTTTAATTTAATGCAAATTTTAGAACCTTGGAAACACAATTAATAACTCAAGACCAAGAATGTATTCATTTACCAAGTGAAGAGCAAACTTCTCATATGAATTCATGGAAAATTCAAAAAATGGGAACTTATGAACAATACAACAAGCAGAATAAAATCATGATCATCACTAAGTCCTTAAGTAGAAATTTGATAGATAACTATTATTATTATTATTAATTTTTTATTTCTTTTAATAGAAGCTTTTCCTTCTTTAACATCCTCTGCCTTTCCCACACTACTCAGCATGGATATCGCTAAAGGGTCCTTTAGGATACTTATCCTCACTTATGAGAATTAGAGTAGTTAAAGGCTTTGAATTTTCAATTCTTCCTACATTTTAGTTTTCTTATTTTTCCTTTGAGCAATAATTCTCCCTTTTAATATCCCCCATCTTTCCTATATTACTCAGTGTGGATACCACTAAAGAGTCTTTAGGATACTCGTACTTATTTTTTAGCATTAAAGTGGTTAGGATGAAATTAAGCTATCATGTGCTCTCTCAAGAACTATTTTATATCTATCATTCATCTTACTTATAATTATCATCCATAGGCCTCATTCTATAAATCTTCCATCATTCAAGTAATAAGTAAGCATTTAGTTGATTAAAGCTCAAAAATTCTTAGTCTAAAGTTGTCAGTTATTCCTAAAGGATCGCAAAATAAGAATTAAGATAAGATCATAGCAATCGAAATTAACAAATTCACTTCTAATATTTACAATTCATGACATTGATAAGATTGTAAAAATATAAGAGTAAGGATAATCAATGCATCATAAATTCTTAATAAATGAATGTAAGTGCACGATTGTATAATTGAACACATGTAAATTCATGACATGACACCCAAATACAAGATGTGGATGCGACCCTAAATGTGAGATTGCCAACCTAAATGTAATACTAACTAATGTAAACACTAAAAAAGAAACATAAATATGCAGAGAACATAATAGAACTAGTACTCCCCTAGAGTAAAGGTAATCTAGATGGTTATAAAGATGACAAATGAGGACTTCTAAGGTCTTCAAAATTATACTCAAGCTCCCTTTCATATATTAAAGCTTCTGAGGCATCAATGAATCAATAAAATGCCATTATAGTCTTTAGCACGTAAGGTGGATTAATGTAATGCCATTATAGTCTTTATAACATTAGGTAGATTAAGGTAATGTTGTTATAGTCTTTAAAACATCAGGTGACTTGAGGTAGTGCCATTATAGTCTATTGGACATCAAGCGAGTTAAGGTAATGCCATTATAGTCTTTGGGACATCAAACGAATGCTGCTATAGCTGCTGTGGGCATTAGGCCAATTCTGATTATGAGGTTATAATCTCTGGGATATCAGGTAAATGCTGCTATAGCCATTGTGGGCACCATGCCAACTATGATTATGCTATTATAGTCTCTAAGACATTAAGTGAGAAGTGAGGTATTATTGTATAGTCTTTGGGACATTAGGCAAATATTGTATAGTTTTTAGGACTTTAAGTAAGACATGAAGTAACGTCATAAAGGTAAATGCTATATAGTTTCTAGGACTTTAAGTGAATTTAAAATAGTGATATGGAGGTGAATGTTGTATAGTCTCTAAGACTTTAAGCGAATTTAAGATAGTACCTTAGAGGCAACTGTTCTATAATCTCTGGGATTTCAAGGAACTGAGATGATGCCATAGAGGCAAATGTTTTATAGTTTTTGGGACTTCAAGAAAATTGAGATGATGTCGTAAAGGCAAATATTGTATAGTCTCTAGGACTTCAAGAAAATTTAAAATAGTTTTATGGAGGTGAATGTTGTATAGTCTTTGGGACTTCAAGAAAATTGAGATGATGCCATAGAGGCAAATGTTGTATAGTCCCTGAGGCTTCAAGCAAATTTGAAATAGTGACATGGAAGCGAATGTTGTATAGTCTTTGGGACTTCAAGCAAATTTGAGATAGTGCCGTGGAGGCAAATGTTTTATAGTGTCTGAGACTTCAAGCAAATTAATGTGATATCGTATAGGTAAATGATGTAGTCTTTAGGACTTCAAGAAAATTTAAAATAGTACCATGGAGGTGAATGCTGTATAGCCTTTTTAGGCATCAGGTGAAATGCTATATAGCCTTTTTAGGCATCAAGTGAAAGTGAATTGTGTTAATGCCATATAGTATTTTGAGGCATCAAGTGAGGTGCTATATAGCCTTTTAGGCATCAAATAAAGAAAATTATGATTATGTTGTTATAGCCGTTTTAGTCATCAAGCAAAGTGTTGTATAGCCTTTTAGGTTTTAAACAAAGAAAATTATGATTATGCTGTTATAGCCTTTTAAGGCATCAGGAAAAGTGCTATATAGCCATTTTAGGCATCAGGCAAAAGTGAATTGCGATAATGCCATATAGCCTTTTGAGCCTTTAGGTAATATACGGTTGTGTGAACTTAATCTTGGTATGAGTGATGTCTATTAGGAACTAGCTTAAACCTTATTAGAATGGGATGAATTTTACCAGTGATTAGTTTAAGTTTAGGATTGCCCCCCTTTTTAATTAGGAGTTAGTATGGGTAGAGCCAAAAGGAATGGTCTTTTATTATAGGTCGGTTTAGTCTTTTGTAATTTTTAAAGAGAATGAATAGTGCTTTCAAAGGATTATGAAGAATGTTTATTACGTGGCATGAAGGTCTTTAACTTGAAGGCTTTTAGTTTGAAGGTTTCTGGTTTGCATCATATGTGGTTTGATATGCCTTGGAGGTCATTCCTTGAAGTTGCATCCTGTTTGAAGGGTCTAACACTATAGCAAGCTAAATTCCCTTAGCTGTTGGGCAGACTTTTTTCAAAAAAAGAGCCATAGGCACTTGGAGTATGCCCCCTATATTCTTGAGTTAGCATATGGCAAATGCCTTTTATCCATTGTTTTGGAACTTCTTGAGCTTGCCCTCTTTACTTTATGCATTTGTTCATCCCTTATTATAAACGTCTTTGATCACTTATTAATTCTCTAGCAACATGCATGTAAATGCATGTATACATGCAATGATGATGGTTATGTCTTATCATTGTGCTTTTCATGCAAATGCTTACATGCATAGAATGCCAATGATTAAGCTTAATGAGGAGATGAAAATTATTAGTTCACCTTTGAGGCATATGCAAGGGTGTACATATGTGTATATGGATCCAAACCATTATATAATGAGATAAAAGTTAGAATTTCTTTCAAGTGCATACGTAGATGCGTGTATACATTTGATGTAAGATGATTGTGTTTTATTATAAAGAAAGGGAACCGCTTGTGTATGCACGTGTGCATGGAGTGCTGATAGTTATACTTTAAGATGGAGGGAAGGAACACTTATTCTTTTGTAGTAAATGTATTAGTGTGTGTATGCATGTAATGCAAATGTTCATCTTATATAATAAAGAGGGAACATTTTTCTTGCTTCTAAAGTTTATTTGCACATATGAAAGGCATATTAATGATCATGCTATTAATTGTAGGGAAGGATTGTGTCTTTCTACAATATGTGGGTGTGTGTAAAATATTAATGATCATGTTGCATGATGAAAAGAGAAGGTTGTCTTTAGAGGCGCATGTGCAAATAAGTCTATACATGTAATGCAAATGATTATACAATAGGATGGAGGAGAAGGTTAGTTATTTCTTTAACGTATATATGTAAGTGTATATGCTTATGCAATATACGTGATTATGTTGTATAATGAGAAAGATATACATGTACCATCAATGATCATGTCGTATGATGATATGGCTTGTGCATACTCGTACACATAAGATACTAATAGTTTTACTTCAGCGTGAAAGGGATGATTGCATTCCTTTTTAGGTGTGTAAGTAGGCACATGTATGGGCCAAATTTTAATGATTATGCTACATGAGGAGAATTGCCTTATTTTTTGAGGCAAATAAGCATATGTGAGAAAATTGCATTATTCTTTGGGCATATATGCAAATTCATGTAATGCAAATAGTTATGCTTATACTATGAAGGGGAAGACTGTTCTCTTTTATGCATGCATACATACAATGATAATGCTAAAATGAATTATGTTTTTTTTGGTGTATATATAAATACATGTATGCATAGAATGCTAATGATTATATTGTGGTATAAAGGGAAATATCATTTTTTGAAGACATATGCACACAAATGATCATGTTGCATGATGAAAAAGGAAAAGGGTATTTTTCTAAGGTAGAAATGTAGGCCACTTCTCTGAGGCAATAATGCATTTATAAATGCAATGTGAATACTTTATGATGCATGATGTGGGGGAAGATTATTTGCTTTTCATTAAAATATAAGTTTTAAAGCATGTGTAAATGTATTGTGAAAGGTCATACTATGTGTAGGGTGCTAGTGATTATGATGTACAATAAAGACGTTCAGATATGCTTGTGATCATATATTATGCATGTGATGCTATTGAGTGTCCAGCTTGATGAAGGAGAGGATTACTCATTATCCTAAGATGGATAAATTTATGTATACGATGCGAATGATCATACTTTATGAGGATATAGTAAATGCTTGCCTTCCTGAGGCATGCATATGATGCCAATGGCTATGAGATAAGATGAAGATTATGAAGATTACTTATTTTTCTAAGGTGTACATGAATGAATGATTATTAAGTATGGTAAAGACATTGGAATATTTACCTTTATCCAAGGTGCACGTATTGATGTATGTATGGATGACATACTAATGACTGTGTTATTTGTCGCAGAAAGAAGATTACCTTTCTTTCCAAGTCAAATACATATGTTAAATGTATGTTTGACTAGAATATTGATGATCATGTTGTATGAGGAAAGGGAGTATTGCTTTATCATTAAATGCTAATGACCACGTTTTGTAATGGTAGGAAAGGCTATTATTCTAAGGTATATATTGATAGATGTATGTAATGCAAAGATTATTCCACCTGAGGATGGTGTGGCTACTTACTTTCTTAAGGTATGTACATGGATATATGTATATATGTAATGATCAAGATGCAATATGAAGGTGAAATTTCATTTATTAATTTTTTTGAAAGCATACACATAGTGTGTGTATGAATGGACTAACAAAGGTGTTGTTATAGGCTAAAATGAAGCATTTGGTTGCCTTTTACATATATGAATGCATGTGAAATGTACGTACACACATAATTCAAATGGGTATGATGTATGATGAGAGTGAGTGTTAAGCTCTAAATGGTCTTTGGTTATTTAAAGATCAAGGTAAGTTGCTATATGACAAGAGAGGCTTACTTCAAGAGTCAGGTTAAGGCTCTTTAGGAAGAGTTAACTAGTAATTAGTTTACGGCTAGAGACACTAGGATCAAGCTGATGGTGAGAGGGCCAACTCAAGTAGAGGAAAAACTAAATATCTTGATAATGATGCACTAAATTGATTTGGTTATTTCTTGGCTAGGAGGCCATCTTGGATATCAGGGAGATTGATGGTTGTTCAAGAAGTTTTAGATCATTAGCCATTAAATTGTCAATTATTTTGACATAGAGTTAGGTGTAAGGTAGGTTAAATAATTTGGTGGAGTTTATGATAGAAATGGGAAGTCGGGCTAAGTAAGGGTGGTCTTTTAGAAGTGGGTTTGAATATTTAGAAAATAAAGGTTTCATTAGTGGCTAATTTAGGTTTTTCTTGAAGGAAATGGTATTTTATTGAAGGTTGGCTAATAATGAAGGCTTTTAGTGAAGGCAAGCTTTAGGTCTTGAAAGGTCTCAGGTATGCACAGGTTTTAAAGAAAGATAAACATTTGGAGATTTTCAGATGATTATTGGCCATACATATTAGAGGGATTAGCAAGTCTTTTGGTTTGCTCTCTTCAGATCTATATTTCATATATGGTATAGTGTAGTCTATGAAGCCTCTCATGATTCCATCTTAAAGAATTTATTGTCGTACCACATTCGGTGCATCCAGTTGTTGAATAGAATTACTTTTTGCACAAGCCCATTGTGGATCTAAACTGCCATATGGTTGATGGCCTTGTTACTCTTGCAAGAAGTTTGACAACTGCCCTAGCAGGGATGCCCTTAGAGAATTTTGAACTTAGTTTTTCATATGCTGACTGTCCTTATAATCCTTGGTCACATTTGAGGGTGGATTTGGAATTCTATGTAAAAAAAAAGACTCATTTCTACTGAGATGATATCAAGTGTAGCAAGTGTTTGTTTATTCAAGTACGTGCTACTTTGTTATTTTTCCTTTTTTGCCAAGGTGACCCTTTTGGAGATTTTTTAACCTAGTTGGGCTCTCTTTTATTTTTATCCCTCTCCTTTTTCTCTTTTTCATTTATTTTTTATTTTCCCTTTTTTACTTACGCTGCCTTCTTTGTGAAGGTTTCCAATCCTAACTGGATTACTCATTTTTTTTTCTAAATGAAGCCATAATAAGAATTAAACATCTCAAAACTTTAATAAAATACTGAAATAAACAATGATTGCTAATAATTCAAAAGTTGATAAAGAAATTAAAGTTTTGTTAAAAGGAATAACATTAACTATCTGATAGTACTCATACTACTTAGTAAAATAATAAGGTAAGAGTTCATTGTAAAAATCTAATCAGTACATGCATAAATGTTTTGACAGCAACTTCACTGTAGCACTTCAAACTTGATATAGGGAGGCTGATATTACCTGGCTATTTCTGATCATCGTGTGAGATGGGTTCTTATTATTCGCTTTCTTTTTGTGCCCTTATACTAGCTGGATGCAGAGCTCTAAAAGGTAGGTAATATTTTTCTTTTTTGAAATTTTAGTAGACTAAAGGAGACATTATTTATTTGAAAAGCTAGAGGTAATATGGTTTGGCAGTCAGGTGGTAGATCATCTTTGGTGTGAGGTCTTGTCTCTGGGATTTTAATTCTCTCCAAGACTTCCATTAAGTCTTGAATTTTATGCTTTAGGGCATTGCAATTATCCATGGCATAGCTAAAGACTTAGTGGAAGTGATAAAAATAGTTAGGGTCAATATGTGAAGGCAAGGAGTCTGATAGTAATTTTGGTTTAAAAGGCTTCAGACGTTCTTTTGTTGAAGTATTTGGAAGACTTTAGAGAGAGGTAGTTTAGAGTGAAAAAATTTTCTTTTGGCTGGGGAACGATTAATCATATGCACTTCTAAGCATTTGGATTACAGTAGGCCAAAGTTTGTTGAATTTTGGTTGCTAATTAAACGGGAACTATGGTATTCATTATAAAGTTGTCGAGCTTCAACATCTATAATTCTGATCCTATCTTGGTATAGGGCTTTTGAAGTTAAGGTAGTGAGTGCACAACATATTCTTCTTGAGACAGGGGAATGTGATTTTAATTACCATCTCTATTTGCTCATCTTTAGGAGGTATGTTCTTTATTATGATGGCCTTAGCCTACCATCTTACAATATATTAAGAGAAATTCTCTCCAGGATTCTGCTTAATAGCTTCTAAATTGCATCTTGTGACATCCAAGTGAATATTATGCTCATATTGTTCAATAAACTTATGTGTCAAGGACCTCCAATCACTTTTAATCTCTTCTTCAAGGTTGAAAACCAAGTCCTTTGGTCCTTTTTCTAGTGATGTAAAGGAGAAACACATAATTTATGCCTTTATAAGCTTAATTGCAGCCATAAAGGTGGCGTACTTCTTTAAATGCACTATAGGGTTGCCAATGCCATAATATTTAATGAAGTTAGGAAGTTTGAAATCATCCAAAAGGAGTTCATCCTTAAAAAGCTCTAAACCAATGAAGTCACAATTCCTTGGGGAGGTTTTGCCATTGAGCAAACATTCAAGTTATGTCACTATATTGGCTAGCCTCTTAGATTCTTCTAGTGATTCAAATGTAGTAGGATGAATTGGGAGCTGAGGCAATACTTCTTTTAAAGTTCAATAATGCTCATTGCTTTTGTTAATCTCAGTTAGTATGTCCATCATAGCCCTCCCCTTATTAACTCTTAGATTTATAGAATTAAACATTTTATCAAGGCTCCAGTCATCTTAGTAATGCAGGGTTTAATCAGAGGTGGACTTTATTTCAGCTTGAAGAATGTTAACCGAGGTGCTATCAATTAACAATTTCTAAAATTGCTCTTTAAGTGGGTTCTCAAAATTTTTTTTTGATCCTCTGGTTGTTTGACCATTTTGAACACTAATAATTGCTGATTCTCCCCTTGGACATGTTTTGAGGGATTGTGAAATAATGGGACCAGTGCAATTAATATAAAGTGCATACATGCAATGTCATATAAGGAATGTGATAAGCACAGAGGGTGAAGATGTCATGAATGCATAAGGAGTGCATCCATACAATGTCATGCAGAAAAATGAGTTTATCATGAAAGTTAAAGACATTATGAATGTAAGTTATATCATGCATGAGATGCTAATACGGAATCTTATTAAGATGCAATATGACTATAAAGAATATAGGTTAGTAATGTATCTACATGTATATGTGAGAAGTAAATTAAAGAAGAGAAAGCATGTGAAAGTAAAATATCATGAATTATGGCATTTATTTTTGTATATATGCATGTATGTATGTATGCATGGCACTGCAAAAGGTCATGATTAGTATGTTTGCATTACATGTTCATGTAGGACTTTATTAATAATGCATTACATTACATATATAAATGTATGTGTGAAGATGGCTAATAAAACAAAGGAGAAGTGTTAGAAGATGGAAACAAAACAAGTTAGCGTGAAAGAAAAGATGTTTTGTATGCATTCTATATTATACACTGCATAGAAAGAGGTTAGCATGTATACATGTCATATTTGTATGAAACCTTATTGAAATATAGAAATGGCTACAAAAATTGAGGTTAGTAATAATATGCCTATATGCTTATATGTATGCATGATAGAAAATAAATCCAAAAAAATAGAAATCAGTTAGTTAAAAGAAAAGAAATGGTTAGTATAAACCTACAAAATGAATAAACCAATTACATACAATTGCTCCCTTCCAACCTTATTAATTCATGAAGGTATAGGTTCTGACCTAGGTGGGTTCGATCCTCCATCAACAGGGGACTTCAGATGCGCACTCATGTTCGGGCGCTATCGATCTGTTCTGGGAGTAAAACAATTAATGACACTTATGGTTAAAGCATGCTTATTTTAGCATGAACATGTGTTATTCGTACGAGCAATACAAAGATAATATGTCAATATAAATGGGTGTCTGATTAGAATATGCCATTCTACCTCATAATAGCCCACTGGATAGTAAGAGGGTTGAGCCACATGTGAATTTCTCCATAGCCCAAGTCAATCAAGTTTTGTAAGTATCATAGTAGGTACTCACATGCATAATCCTCAGATGGCATAACGTGATCATAACAGAGTATTTATGGTTTCAAATAAAAGTGAGTCATTTGTTACTTTCAGAATAGACCAAACCAACTAAATAAAAAACCTTGACCTTGCCCCCTTGTCCAGAAAATAACAAATGATAAGCATTCTCTAGTATTGTCATCATAGTACCATAGAATCATTAGGTCCACATTGAAGGGGTAAGATTCAAAGTAATCAAAATCAAAGCAGAAATTTTAAACTTTTGATCACATGTAACTCTTGCATGAACATTAGAATCTTACCTAGCCCAAAAACATGTCATAAGCAAACTTATATAGCTAAAAGCATGCATAATGGATAGCATTGTTAAATCAACAATCAAGTTAAAGCATCATGCCATAAATCCTACCAACTAAGAGTTTATTAGCACTTACAAAGCTCCTAAGTGTGTAGCACGCTGGACAAACTGTGGTTATTGTGCTCCACAAGCTCCAAGCTCCTCAAATGTGAAGCCTCTAGCTTGAAACACACAAGTTGCACTAGGAAGATCTTCAAGGATGATGGAGTACTACCCACAAGTCTCTCTTGTTTTCACCCAAGATTCTTGTTAGAAATCCTCCTAGCTTGAATGTGTGTGGGACTAAGTGACAAGCTCCAATGGATATCAATGATGGATGTAGACTTGTACAACTCTTGTACAACAATGGCCTTTAACTTAATAGTTCACAGAACAACACATGATTATATATATCAATCGAAGTGGATCCTATAGCCTTGGCCGTAACACTTGCTCCATTTCCAAGTGTTAAGGTCACTTTATTGGGCCTCAACCTTCTCTCATTTGCTAGATCCTATAAGGATAAACAAGTGTGAGAACTTGCACCGGTATCCAATACCCATGCATTAGATAAGCTCTTAGAACATTTAAAAGCAAATATATTAGAGAAAGTCTCACCTTTTCCATACTTGCCCCTTTCTTTTTGTCTTGAGAGACTCAAGGAATTTAGGACAATTCCTCTTCCAATGTCCTTCACCTTGGCAGTGGAAACACTTTCATTTGCCTTGTTCTTCCCTCATAATAGCCTTGCCCTTTTCTTGGCTATTCCTCCTATGGGCTTGACAACACTTATCTTGCCTTTCTTTTTCTTATTACCTTTCTTTTTAGTCCCACTAGAAGTGGCAATAAGCGTAACCTCCTTCCCTTTGCTCCCTTGAATGGCCTTTTGGGTTTTCACAAGCATGTTCATTAGCTCTGCAAGAGTGCACTCAATCTTGTTCATTTGTAAGTTGGTGACGGTTTACTCAAAAGATTCGGGAAGGGATTGAAAGATCAAATCCACTTAGAGATGGAAGTCCATTGTGAAATCCAGACTCTCTAGCTCATCCATTAATCTAATCATAGAGTTCATATGGGCTCCCACTTCCTCTCCTTCCTTCATTTTTCCACTGAACAACAGCTTTGATATCTCATATCTAGCCATCCTACTATTCTCACCAAACAACTCTTGTAGGTGTAGTAGGATTTCCCTTACACTTGTGTACTTCGTATGTTGCCGATGGATCTCAGTGCACATAGAAGCCCACATTATGCAACGTGCTTACATATCCTTATCCTTCCATTTTTGAGGAGTATCATGCTCCTCTTGGGAAGCGTTTATTGGAAAGGGTCCAGGGAGGTTCTATTCTAATACATATAGTATTTTCTCGGAAGCTAAAACAACTTTTTGATTTCTTAGCCAATCAATAAAATATGGGCCCATGAGCCTATTATTGTCGAGTATGATGGAAAGTGGGTTTAATGATCTCATGTTATTAATTTCTGCAAAAGGTAACAAGATTGATTAATTGTATGTCACTGTAATTACCATTAGATTTGGTCTTTAATCATAATAGCCTCCCATTAAGTTGGCGAATCCTACACTTCTAAGTAGGAAACAAAAATCCTTTGTTGGATGGATTTCTAGTGGGTAATGGAGTTCTTAATGGGCCACTATTATCCCTCAGGTACACATTGCTATTCTTGGAATAATAGTTCTCATTAAGTGGACAACTCTTTTCCATCATATCTCATTTGAGGTTCCATTAATCTGGCTCCTAATATTACGGGCCTCGGGTACACCTAATTGCCATTCTTGGCCTTTGGCATTAGTTAGCTCCATACCATTGGATCGGTGAAATGTATGGATTTGAACACTACAAACCTCAGGTACTCCTATTTTCCATTCTTGGCCCATAGTGTATTCATACACCTACAACATCTCATGCTTAATAATAACACTATATGAATCTCTTGGGCCTTATGTACACCCATGCGTATCCATAGCCGATGCACACAAGTCCAAACCCATGCAAGTTATTGCTCAAATGGAGCTTAGACCTAAATTTGATTGGAAGATTTTTAGGTTTTTAATTAATATCTCACTTTGCACATTAGTCGGTTTACAACATATATCTCTCATATATACATTGCATGGTATCCATCATCCATCTATATACATATCACATACATATATAGCATGCCACAACATACATATAACATATATACATTGCACATGAAAAATAGATGCACAAATAAGGAGTGATCATGGGCCTTTCTTAAGCCTATTATAACTCTTAGAATAATTACAAATAGGCCTAGCCCAAGAAAAGCAATTATTCCATGAGCCTCCTTTGTCACCATTACCATGAGCTTGAATGGACCACTAAATTGAACACTTCAATCTTAAAGTCATAACTCTTGTGATTTATATTCAATCCTTGGCATACCAAGATAAATAATTTACATTCTAAATATATGCAATTAACACTTAATTACATAATCATAATAATAAAATTAATTATTATTACAAACCATAGGATGTAAACTAAGTCCATGATCATTCCTTGCATGTATGACAAGCAAACATTCAATAAAATACAACTCTTGCATATTATATGAATTTACAAGTCAACCAAACATTTGTAAAACGTTGTCCAAGATGCATCTTGTTAGTATTGTGCATGAGGGTACATGACCATGTATAAGAATGGCACACGACTATGCACACATGTACACGGCCGTGTCTCCCTTTGAATGCAGAGGCAGAATACTACATGGCCATGTATACTACCGTGTATCTTCTACATTCCATAACACCAACGACATTCATAGTTACAACACTTGCAACCATCATCATGCATAATCACAACACTTGTAATTATCATAATTTTTAGTATGTAATTCTTGTGATTTAGGCTTAGATACCACTTGAAGGGGTAAGATTCAAAGAAATCAAAATCAAAGTGGAAATTTTAAAATTTTGATAACGTGCAACTCTTGCATGAATAATAGAATCTTATATAGCCCAAGAACACACAAGCAAACTTACATAGCCAAAAACATGCATAATGGATAGCATTTTTAAATCAATAACCAAGTCAAGGCATCATGCCATAAAGCCTACCAACTAAGAGTTTAGTAATACTTACAAAACTCCTAAGTGTGTCGCACACTCGACAAGCTTTGGTTGTTGTGATCCACAAGCTCCAAGCTCCCCAAATGTGAAGCCTCTAGCTTGAAACACACAAGTTGAATAAGGAAGATCTTTAAGGATGACAGAGTACTACCCATAAACCTCTCTTCTTTTGACCTAAAATGCTTGTTAGAACTTGTCCAAGCTTGAATATGTGTGGGACTAAGTGACAAGCTCCAATGGATATTAATGATGGATGTAGACTTGTACAACTCTTGTACAATAATGGCCTTTAACTTAAGAGTTCATAACACTTGTGATATTTTCTATTCTCTACACTAAGAAGAAGAAGGAAGAAGATGATATATCAACCGTTTTCTTTCTTTTGTAAGAATATTAAAATGTCTCTCAAATGTGCATTAGTCTATTATCTCTACACTACCCACTAACTTAAACACAACCATTTGATAATAGCTTGAGTGTCTCACACTCAAGCTATATGCATGTGTTAGCTTGAGTGTTTCACACTCAAGCTACATGCATATAATAGTTTGAGTGTCTCATACTCTAACTATATGCATGGATAGCTTTATGTCATAAGTGGGATTAGTTGGTTACAAGGATAACCTTAGCCTTTGACTTCATTAACTCTTAATGAGTTGGGCTAAGATTATGGGCTTGTTTAACCCTTAAACAAGGCCCACACCAAACTAAGTAAGACAACTTATAGGCCCTTTATTTAAACTCTTTAAATAAAGCCCAATTTTAATCCATTATTAATAATTCATGTGATCCATCTCATGGTCCATATCCATTCTACTATTTGGAGGCAAATATTATTTTAGTCTTTGAACTTAATATCATATATTAAATCAAGTCCAAATTAATATTTATTTAATTACAAATAGTCCCAACCTTTGAATTTAGATTTTGGGATATGCTAGATCCTCGCACATGTGCAAATTCAATTCAATTAATTTAATTAATTAATTAAATTCTTTAATTAATAATTAAATTAATAATTATTTTCATATATGCAACTCTTATGTGTGTCACTTACTAGGTTCAAGTCTAAATAGTAATCTAATGTAAAAATCCCAATTAATCATATTCAGTTCCTATAAGTCATGAGTGACCCCTAGTATAGATATCACGACTACCCAATTAGAAATGAATGCTATATGTAGATCCACAAGAACCACAGAACATAATTACCATACACTAAATGTCCTTTCATTATAAGATCCTAATATCGGCTAGAGTAACGGTTTAATAAAACTCTAATTGCCTTAATCATATGACCTCATCTTTAGTTTAATGCTCGATAAAACATGACTACTATTAGAAACTCTTTTCTAGCACTGAAACTCTTTTCAGGTAAGTTGAGTTTGACCTGGCCAGGTACTTATTTATCACGAATAATTTAGATAGAATAGGATTTTATCCCGGTTCACTCTAAGTAATGAATTCTATATTGGCCGATCACTCATCCCTATATACAACTAACTAGAGCCACCACACGCTATATACCCATACATGGCTAGCATAGGTATGTAAGTGGTAATAAACTCTAACCAACCATATATGGATGACCGTGTCACCTCAGGTTAAAGGACTATATTCACCATTATATCCAAGATTGTGATTATTGACAAAAGTGAATTTCCATTATGTCTCAAATTTTTTCTCTTCTCTAGCTATCCTCTCTTCTTTTGACTCTTAGATATCATGGATTGATCCCTCAACCTGCTTCTTAAGCAACCTAGATAAGATGGTGTTAGTTATAGATGGGCATGGTATATTTCGGTAGTTTGGGCATAGGTTTGTCTTTACACTGGGTCTTTTTTTAGGATCTTCTTTCTTTCTTGACTCAAATGAGGTCTTGGATGCAATTTTTGAGGGTAAGACAATCATCAGTTTAGTGGCTAGGAATCTAGTAGTAATGCCAATAGAGGTTTGTGTCTAGGTGAGGAGGTAGTGGGTTAGGCAAGGCTTTTAGTTAGCAGATTCAGGATATTTTTTATTATAGTCATTAGAAGACTTTTGACATGGGTAAGTTAAAGTTTGAGTGGCTTTTAGTTGGGTTGGTTAAAGGCATTAACAACTGAGCTTTGATTATAAGTGAAGTTTACTTTAGCAGTGTGGTTATAAGTATTTTGGTTTTGGATAGGTATAAGTGATTTACTATAGGTGTTTTTGGGATTGAGGGCTTCCTCATCTTTAATTCTGATTCCAGCTTGATAAAGAGCTCAAACATTAGGGTAAAGGACAAATAGCATATGCTTACAAAAATGTGGCAAAGACCCTTTAATCATCATCTCAATTTGCTTGTCTTCTAGGGGTCTATTTCTCATTTAGATTGCCTTTGCCCTTTATCTGGTGACATAATTAGAGAAACTCTCTCCAGACTTATGTTTGGTAGTCTCAAGGTCCCTTATGATAACATCCAATTGAGTGTTATACTCATACAACTTGATGAATTCCTTGGATAGCAACATCTAGTGATTGTTGATTTCCTCTTTTAAATTAAAGAACCAAACTCTCGGTCCCTCTTCTAGTGAAGTAAAGAAGAACTTGATAATCAGCGAGTCAATGAGCTTTATGGGTGCTATGAAAGTTGCATATTGCCTCAAGTGCACTTTTGGTTCTCTAGTGCCATTGAACTTGGTTAGTTAGGTAACTTAAAGTCTTTTGGTACGGGCTTATCATTGAAAAGCACAAGGTTAGTGAAATCTTTGCTCCTGGTAAAATTCTTGTGTTTTAGTGAAAATTCAAGTTGAGCCATTGATGTGTACTAATCCGCAAGCGTACAAAATCATATCAAGTAGTAAATAAAGATATCATCCCACAGAGATTTGGTGATGACTACTGTAATACTCATAATGTTTAATTGTTTAGACAATGAAATAGAGTTTGTAATTTCAAGAAAATAAAACTAAATTAAGAAAAGTAAAAACACAAATTCAATTCAAATTTTAAAGACTAGGATTCTTATTTCAATTGACCATTTCAAAGGATTGATTACACCCTAGGTGTATACTAGTT